>ATSW01033200.1:0-10422 GCA_000444245.1 Botryllus schlosseri
CGTTTATCGAGCTGATCAACGATGGGCGGTTAGTCGTTCAGTTGTATCAAGTTTGAATCTTGGGAGCAGATTTGGATGACTAGAAAATTTTCATCTTTTCCAGATTAGATCAGAATTACAATTATAGCTACTGGTCCAGTTTTATCAGATTAGATTAGATTAGACTTAGAATTATCACTACAGGTTTTTTTCCAAATTAGATTAAAATAACAGCAACAGTTTTTATTCCAAATTAGATTAGAATTACAGCAGTACAGTGTTTTCAAAATTAGATTACAATTGGTATTATAGCGACAAAGTTATTTTCGATCCAGAAGAAAATTAGAATGGTACATTCGCAATTCTTTTTTCATATTCGATTAGAATTAGAATTATAGCAACACAATTTTTTACAAATTAGATTAGAAGTGAATTATAATTATCTCAACATCGTTTTTTCCAAACTAAATTAGTATTAGAATTACCGCAACTTTGTTTTTCCAAATTGGATTAGAATTAGAATTATTACGACGCTGTTTCGACAAATTTGATTAGGACTAGAATTAACGCAACACTGTTATCTCGCGAATTAGATGTGTATTAGAATTACCCAATCGTCAAAAACTTGGGAATCGAATTGAATTCAGAATTTCTAAGGAAACGCAACAAGTCAGGTTCAATCCATAACAAATCAGGGTGCAAATGTCTGTGCAGCAAGCTTGGCACGTTTCGCACTATACAGTTGTGCTGTTGCATATTCAGGAAAACCAGATATTATATTAAAAATGAAATGAGTGCACACTGCACACTGCATGGAAACATTTCTCAAATTAGATTAGAATTAGATGTGCTCTAATTAGTCTAATTCGCCAATTATAATTCGCTAGTTGTCCAAGTCTGCTTTGGAGTGAATGGGCACAAAATATTGACACTTCGTTTTTTGTGTATTGCAGGCTTTTGTGCCTTTCCAAGAAAGAACATATCGTGCGTGTTTCAAACGAGGCCGAGTTCATATTGAACAAACAACGTGCCGAAGATGTGAAGAAACACGCCGAGTTTGGAGTGAGATTTTGCTGTATTCTTTACTCGTTTATGATATTTAAGCCAGACTCTCTAGCATTTCCATGTGCCAGTCAGGGTTGGTCGGTATCAAAAAAGTAATTCTGCTGTTTCTGAATACTCGGTAGGATTTGCCCATCGACGATCGTCCAAAACTTTTCGTAACTGCAAACTTGAGTAGTTCTCAAAACTTACATTTTCTGCAATCACTTGAAGTAGTTTTTGAATGTCTTTGAAACAGATGCTGTTATTGTAATTCAGTAGAAATTCACTGCATTACCTCCACTTGAGTAGCACCGCTTCATACTTTGGCCACCGCTGTCGCCTTTCCAGAATAGGTTATCAGATTTAAAAGCCTGGATTTGGGCTGTTCGAAAATAATTTTTTTTCAGATTTTCCTGGCAACTTGATTAAATTGTTAGTTCGGCTAAAAGCCTCTGCATACCCATTCTGGCTCAATGACAACCTGTAGAAGCATTGCTGTAAGAGAATTGCAGTAAAAAATTTGGATTTATTTCAGTAGAAAATTTTCGATTAAAAAAATAGTATTTACGGTGGCAAATTCTGTGAATATTTATTATAGATATCTCTACCCATCGTGAATACTATTTTTTCGAATCCAAAATATTTTTCTGCAATAAGTTTGCTTCCACAGGTTGGAATTGAACCAAATTTCATACACATAGTTTTTCTTGGAAACTTAACAATTCTTTGGGTAAAAGTATTTATTATTTATTTTTATTTAATAAATCCAAAACTTTTCTCTTATACCAATGCTTAGAGTCATGCCAAAATTGATGTAGAGCGTTTTTTTTGCAACATAACAATTTTATCTAGTAGCTAGGAAAATTTGACAAAAAAGTTATTTTTAACAACCCCACCTGGCACGCTACAAGACAATTTTCCATTTGTTCTCAGTCGTGGTGCGCAGTTCTGATCACAACGGTGAGGACAGAGGAGAGACAATGCGACTTGCTGCTCTCTGCGGCTAAACATCGCGATCGTTCTTCTGCCGAAAACCTTTGCAACAGAATCACAAATATCATGACCAACAAGCACGGCGCTTGGGGTGCTGTTTTTATTAGGTGAGTCTGCCATAAACCTTTTGGTATCAACAGGCATTTTTATTCTTACGCTGTCATTATCGTGCTAATTCTCAACCAGGGTTGTAACCAAGTCTCTAGGTTCCGAGTTAAAGTTTAAAGTAAATTACTTGAGCCTAGTCATTTTAACCATGAGTACGAGATTTTGCTGTACGCTAATCTTGATATACCTAAATTTTGAACTCTACCGATAGTGTCTAGAGCTTAACTGTCAGTTCTAAGTCTGAGAAAGTAAATGTAATTTTTGGTAAACTCTTAGAATTCTTTGCAAATCGAACAAGTCTTTTTGTTACCAGCCGATCCCGCGAGTTTTGGAAGCTGGATCAGTGGGAGGATGATACCAGGAGGAGGAGAAGATTTGTGAGAAATCCTTATGGCAATACTCACCCGGAAGCAGTGCTGCATCAGCAACCGGCTCCAGTTGGTGAGATGTTTTTAAATGATATATTGATATTGAAATAAATCCAAATTTTTTCAGGTGACACTAGATAGTGCTTGTTGTTAGCAACTAGTGGAGAATCTGACAAAACTATGACGATTATCACGATTACTTGTGACGAGTGTCAGTACACAATATCCAATTATATATTCCAATATAAATGTACTATCTAACTGTAAATTGAAGTTTGGTACCTCCAACAGTCTCTTGAGATGTCAGTGACATTACTTTGTCTACCTCTGCTTGTATCCTACTGAGAAAGTAACGATCGAAGCCTCTTTCGAAGATCGAACTCTCAAAAACCCCATTGTTTCAGTGTCTGACGCCGCGGTCTCTGGTAAGTTTCCGAGCGCCGCCAAGGCCGTGCGGACCGCTCCTGAAGAAATCCAACCTCCCGGTTCCTCCAGTGACGATGAAGATGACGAATCTGGCTCCAGCTCGATCGCCGAGAAGGAATTCGAGGAATTGAACGGTTCGATGGGCTTGATTGTTTTTATCAGACGCTTAAACTATAATGTATATCTGCAAAGGGTTGTTCAAAAATCGGTTTTCTCTTCAAATTTTACCATCTATTCCAGTGGTTCTCAACCTTCGAGTGCTGATTATGATTTTAAATTGTGTTAGCTTTATGGCATTTTGCAACAATGAATTTCGGAATGTTGAACCTTCCATTTCCTACTTCTAGTTGTTATTGAGTCGAAATTCACGGTTGTAATTAAACTCGAGCAGTAATGCTCACTACTTTGAACACTTCTGATTATTTGTGGGCAGGTCCGGCCGTGTTCTCCACGGACTGCGAGCTGATCGCTCCCGGACTGAGCATGCAAGGGACCTTCTCCATGACTAACGAAGATATTTTCTTTGAAGTCAGCGAAAACACGGATTCGTTCAGGAAAGCTGATGCCACGGTGAGTGCCGCTTGTGCTGTGTCTCATTTCAAGTACTTTTGAGCGTCTTGAGTTTCGCAATAAAGTTTTAGACAGGCAGACAGGAGCATATTTCGGAGAATAAAGAGAACATACGTCCGTGAAATGGTAGCCTGCTATATCAGCGTTAGCTCATTGAGTCAGCTCATCACGTTTTATAATCATCATAATATGTAGGCTTGTATGTTATAATAACATATGTGGATGGAATATGTATAAAGGTATATCAATGAATCCGATATATCGGTGAAACTGGGTGCGGAAGTAACTATACAAAGAGAAAGCAAACGATATCAGAATTTCAAGCGGGCGTGATAGTAGATTGCGCAGTTTCATTTTCGTCATCCGTTTTTATGTTGATATTTGAAATCATGAAACGAAATATTTTTTGGTTCTGTCGGAATCTTGCCATAAGGTTTCGGTCCTAAGAAGACGATCGATCTTTGAAGCCGTTATCACTGCAACAGCATTAGCATTAACAAAAGTACGCATGTTAGTTGTGGCAGGTGACAGTGTATATTGGTCAGGACGATGCATGCTGGCATTGTAAAAGCTTTCACCGGCGATTGACTCGTGAAATTTTTGTCGATACATCGACTACGTATTATCTGTATATATTGTAATTAATCGATATTGCCGTCCACGAAGTATTAGATTAGGTTAACCTAGTTTTGTAGGTTATTGCTGTCTCGTTTCTTAACTGGCGTCTTGCATGTTAAAGGCAGCGAGTCTCAATCCACATTACTCAAAACGGAATAAATTTGGGTACGTGTTCTCGTTTTAGTTTCTTCAGAATGAGCCTAATTCGAATCGAGACAGAATCGTCGCTTTTACGATAGAATGTCGTGAGCCTATGCATTGTGTGATTAACATACAATTGCCTCACTACGGGGCGATTTGTAGTACGTGGTATTGTAGGCTTCTTGTAAGATATGAGAGGCTTTAACGCCTAAGACCATGTCAAGTTGTACGGGCTAACTACAATACACACTGTTGTGTCAAGTACCACTACATCATACACTTATTACGGGATATGAGCTATTCGTAGTGTGTGTGTATTTCGAATTGTGAGCGTCGGCGTCTGCGCATTGCACAAACTCCATCTGCCGCGCCGCGTTGATTGAAAACCGGCCGTAAACAAATAAAACAATCCACGCTATTCTCTCAAATTAGGCCTATTAAGACAACTTTCTGATACCGGGGCAAGGCGTGAGTAATTCTGAGTAATTATGCGGTCAAACGATACACGTTGTGTGTTCGTTTACATTGTCGTGCGTAAACCCTAAGACCGCAGACTTGCAAGATATGTTATTTATTTTCAATCACAACAGTTGATATTGCTGAAAATTCATGGGGCCGTTGATCGTAATCGTGAACAAGTCATTTGGGTAGACTTGGTCCGTTAGATAATTCTTGTTGTCCAATAACACAGATTACAGCGAAATGCCGTTAATCTTATTCTAATTTTAATCTAATCTGTAAAAACTTAGTAGCTGTAATTCTAATTCTACTCTAATTTGGAATAAACTTTGTAGCTTTCATTATAATGTAATTTGAAAAAAGGGTGTAGCTCCAATTCTAATCTTATTTGGAAAAAACTTTGTGGCTGTAATTCTGATTCTAATCAAATTTGTACAAACTGAAAGTCTTCTAGTAGTTCAAATCCGCATTCGGGGCGCAGAACTTCAGAAACACACGAAACAATCACCTCGCAACTGTCCGTATATTCGCCGAAAGCTTTTTCGGCAGACGCGTATGGAATATGTCGTCATTGTGACGGAATAACATCGAAAACAAACGACAAGCGCACAGCGCGGTATAGTAGTATCGGTACAAAACAAACGTATTCATCCCATACGTTGCTAATCACGTTCCCGAGAAACACCTTTTTGGAGTGCTGACATGATACGCTCCTGTTACTAAGAGGTGATTTATCAACGAGAATTCTATTCTCGATACTATTTTCCATTATGGAAGGCTGTTAACCGCGATTGGCCGTATCGCAGTATACAAAACATGTAGAACAATTCTACGTACGTTTATGAAAATTACGTATATGTGAAGTCATGATGAACCCACAACATTGTCACTAAGTGCAATGAAATAGGTATGGCTTATAAAATACAAAATCTATGACGTGATGCAAAACTGGCGTTATATTCTTTGGAAGGTACACATTCGAACTTTCTGCGTGGTTCGCTCTGTTGTGACCTCGTAACGAGCGATATTGCGCACAAATCCGATCTCAAAATCAGCTCAGCGTTATATTATCCAAATGCGCGGCCCCGAGCAACACAGCTCTGGCCAGCCTCCAAGCTATTTCCACCGTCTTGTCTAAAACGCGCTTGTCCGCGCCCGCCAGCATGTCGACTCCCGGCAGAAAGTAATGCGGGAAGCCGCCGGATCTGATGCAGGCTACTAGCTGCAGCAGAGCGCCTCCGGTCCTGTCCCCGATGTGCAGGTCTGTCCAGTCTTCGTCGCGCGGGTGCTTCTCGCATTCGTAGAGGACGAGAGTGGTCACGTGGCTGTTTTTGATGCGCGTGCCTTCGAAGTCGAGGTATCTGCGAAAATGGCTGCCTGAATCAGCTTTTTTTAAGGTTATATAGAATGATAGCCAACCGGGCTTTTCCAAATTCAATTAGAATTGGAGTTACTGAAAATTTGAATCAAACCGCTACCCTTGATCCAGAATGTGACAAGTAGAAAATTGTTTGCCCATCTAAATTATATTACAATTAGCGTGATAGCTACTCAAACACGCTGTGTAGCGCACGGTTTCTTCCAAATTAGATTACAATTAGTACGATAGCTGTACACACTGTAGCGCAGTTTCTTCCATTACAATTGGTATGATAGCCACACACTGTGTAGTGCACGGTTTGTTCCAAATTAGATTACAATTAAGATGATAGCTATACACACTGTTTGGCGCACAGTTTCTTCGATTACAATTAGTATGATAGCCACACACTGTGTAGTGCACGGTTTCTTCCAAATTAGATTACAATTAATATGATAGCTATACACACTATTTAACCCACAGATTCTTCCATTACAATTAGTATGATAGCCACTCATTGTGTAGTGCACAATTTTTTCCATATTAGATTACAATTAGTATAATATATACACACCGTGTCGTTCACAGTTTCTTCCAAGTTACATTACAATTAGAATGAAAACTACACAGTGTGTCGTGCAGTTTCTTCCAAATTTGAATATAGTTATAATTGCTGAATTCGCAAAACCTTGGCAATGGAATTAAATTTCGAATGAGAAAGAAATACATCGAATGTCAAGTTCATTTCGTATCATATCATAGTTCATTCGTCAGCATGAGAGTGGCAAATATCTATGCAGCGAGCTTGGGTCAGTTCGCACTATACAGTTTGCCTGTAGCATTTCCAGGAAAACCAGAAATTAGCGTAGAATTAAAATGAATGTATAGAAAAATATAACAAATTAGACTAGAATTGGATAACCGGTATTCCGGGCTAATTGTTTTAATCAGACAACTATCATTATCTACTAGTTCAATTCTGATCCGGAGGTTATCCGCCTTCCCGCGATCGATCAGCGCGAAACGCCGACACATGTTCGCTAATATCGCGCGGTCAAGCTTCAATGTACTTCACGCAGGCTTGTTATGAAGCTTTCGTTTTCAACTACGCCGCGATCGCATGTCATATTGCGGCCGTCACGTCAGCGCGCGTTATGTCCGCGCGATCGCTCGGCTTACCGGCATCGATTTCCCGTCGGGGTTGTCAGCGAATTTGGTTACGCCGTCGAGCGGATTCTCCACGCCGTGTCAAAGCGCGTCGCCATTTTGTTTTATCGACCAGACTAAATCTTGTCAGTAAAGGAGCTGGCTTTTCCAAATTAGAATGAAATTAGTATTATAGCTACAAAGTGTTTTTTTTTCAAATTACCCGTAATTTTCCATGTATATTACTATAGATAACTAACCTGCGGTAGTTGGGTTAGTTATCTATAATAATACGCCTCCATGTATAACGCGCACCCCTAAAATGATGTGTAAATTCTGGGGAAAAGCCTGTACCCATGTATAGTACGCACCCTGCATTCGCAGAACATGAATAGATATGTTTTAGTATTCGATGTCATTCTGTTTTGCGATGTCACTGTTAAACAATCATGACATAAAGATCGTTAATTATTATGCACTTATCGGCAGCAAAAGCCTGCGAGGCCCGCGACGCGATAGTTCAGGCCGGCGACATCTTGCGCACTTGGCCTGTTACAGATGCGATTGCACAGACCAACGATTATGTCGTGCGCACCAGGCCTGTTGGAGACGCGACTGTCGTGTTTAGGCCAGCGATTACATCTTGCGCACATGGCGTGTTATAGATGCGATTGCTCAGGCCTGCGCGCCCGTTTAGCAGGCAATGAACTGATTTCTCTCGCGTACAAACGGCAAACCAACTCGGCAGGAGATCGCTGGTTGTGCAGCGCGAACGACTCTCGCTAATTGGCAGCGCGTAACACTGATAATACGAATTACTGGGCGAGATGACTGAATGTGACGCGCGATTAAAACAAATATGAAGAAAGGTGCGATTTCAAGTTATGGTTCGAGGGGGATTGTTTTCGAGGCTTGTTGCACCCATGCACTCATCCCCTGATTTTAGGGGAAAAATCGGTAAAAATTTTCGCATTATACATGGAAATTACAGAGATTAGATTTAGAGTTATGGTTACACGTTTATTTTCTATTTTCGCTGTATACAGTGCTGTAGCGTTATCAGGAAAAGCAGAAATAACATTAGAATTAATATTATGGCGTCCTGGAATCATATAACAAATGAAATTAGAACTATTTTGAGGGCATTTCGCTATAATTAGTATAATCGAATTATCCATTTGCCCAAGTTTGGTCAGTAAGTCTGGGCAAAATCGAACGCCAGAGTGATTCGATTCCGAATCGAGTATTACGGTTCGACTCGAATCATTCGAATTAGAACTCGACCCAGATTCGTATGTTCGAATCATTCTACATAGCCTTACTTAGCCTCACTTGTTAGGCGTGTACGATGTACATCAAATTCGCTCGTCTTCGATCTCGAATAAGCCGGTCTCGTGGGAGATGACTCGTTATGTCTATTCCCGATTGTGAGGATTAACGCGTCATGAAAGACATGATTTTCGAACCGCGTTTGATCTGGCGGTCTTTTAACGGCACACATGAAATAGGCTTCAAATATGAAGTGAGCTTCTTGGAGGTGCAAAACTTCAATATACAATTGAATAATGTATTCATATTGCGAATGTTTTCGGCTGACAATTGGTATAAATTTAGGAAAAACATTGCATATCAACAATCGAATGTATTCGGTTTTATTTCAACTTGGCTCCAATATTGTGACAGACAATATGTTCCTAGTACCGCTATTCTGTGCTCTGGGTATATTTCGTTTGATTTATGTCGTTATTCGGTTGTTTTCATCGACGATTTTGTCTCAGTTATTCCGTAATTGTGTGCTGTTACTTGGTAAACCCGAGTTCTGAAATCAGCGCTTAATATTGTCCATCCCTTATGCTGACAGCAAAAAAAAAGAGCTATTCATACATTTTGTGGTTAAGTAACTGTAACTGTACCTGTCGCGTAACGTCTTTAAAATAGACAAACATCTCCGTCTGCATCCTCCGCTGATCAACATTTCTTCCGAACTCGTGAAGGACATCGCCCACGCGTCGCACTCGGCAAACCTGCATCGACATGCGGTTTAACGATGCTAAAATCTAGGGCTGTACGTGGTGTCAACTTTCGCGCCGGTCAGGAAAAGATATTGCAATGTTGTATCTCAGTTTCAATATGCAACAATTTGGACGCTTGTCCGTTGATCAGAGAAATAAAACATCGAGTTTTGAACTGATTTAGAAATTTGGAACGTATTTCTTCGTGGTGTCGTATCGTGAAGTTCATAATTACATCTGACTGCTGCAACTGCGAGCGTTGACGCTGTTTAAAATCAGCTTGAAGGCTTCTTCGGTTAATTATGACTTTTCAATTAAACAGCATTGGCAATATAATAAGCAAACAACACAGTCGCATTTCTTTCAAAAGAATCCGAGCGATTGAAGGGGCTTGGTTTTACAGAACTGCATTATACAATTGAATGATATATTGATATTGAAATAAACCCGAATAATAATAATACACAGTGATTCTTTCAAGTTTCCAATATGTGCATTTGAGTTGCATACCATTGCCGTAATTCCGTTTTGGGTCAATTTTGATATTTTTCATATTGTACCGGTGTTCAAGCTGAAAATATTGAAAAACACTGATCTAGAATGCATCTTTTACTGTAATAAGCCATTCGCACTGAGCGGGACCTGCCATTTTTTACATAATCATTTACTCACCCCGATTTATGGCTTGTAACCTGCACGGAGACGAGATTGAAACCGTTTGCTCGGACTTCTGCGATTTTCTCGGCCGTCGGCCACGGCGATTTCGGGTCCGGCCAGTGAGAGGCGCTCCTCGGCCATATTCCGGTACATCGGAAGGCCGGGACGACTTTGACCTTTTGATTGAGAATAAATGATACGTTGATATTGGAAAGGACTTGTCTATAGTGTGTTAACCGAAAAGGTTCGGGTTTATTTCAATATGAATACATTATTCGATTGTATATTGAAGTTCGGTGACTACAGGAGTCTTTAATTTCTACCCCCGTGTCCTAGCCAAGGCTATTGGGATTCTTATCGTGTTGGGACCCCCGTGTGAATCCGCAGTTTAGTTATAAGACGAAGTCCGCTTGCAGTATAAAGAGCTATTAAAAGTTCACTCTCTGGAATTGAATGAAGCAATCTCACCTTGTAAGTATTACTTATGAAGAGTACGGCGTCGCCGCCCTGGCCGCCGACTGTGTCGAGCCTGACGCACGAC
>ATSW01033218.1:0-16961 GCA_000444245.1 Botryllus schlosseri
GTGCGAAAATAAACGAGCGATATTTATAAATTCACGGAGCCCCCGTACCGTGTAGGGCGGACCATGAACCAGAGACGGAATGGATATCCGGCCGGCCTTCATCATTTCTTGTCGGAGCCGGACCAGATAATTGACAAAGAGGATCGGAGTCGGATCAGAGAATTTGTCGATCCGCTCGGCACTAGACCTATCACATCATATTGCTTTTGTGCGCCATGTCTGTAGGAGTTATGATGGGGAATACAAATCAAAAAATGTATATACAAATTTTAGTCTTAATAATATGTTCTTTCACAATAAATATACGTAACTAGATTGTACGACATATTAATCCCAACGATAGACGCGTACATATATATATACTCTACATTTTTTTGCTTATACCCATTAACTTGCGATTTCTGAAAGGAGAGGAAAGTAAAGGACTGAAATTTGAGGGTCAGTGGTACAAGTCGGCGCTCTGACGTCAATTTCTGCGACGAATAGGGTTATTAATAACGTTCGCATAACCGCGCGGCTACCGTTTTGCACTGGCCGTGTATTTGAACACGATATGAAGTCCCGGATCAAACGACGAATATGGATAATTACGGTGGCGAATTCATCACACATCTTCGTAATTGCAACACAAAATAAAATGAGTGTGGGAACATCGTGTTCCCTCAGCTGACCTTCCCGTGCTTTCGTGGAACGAACGCTTTCTCACAATTAAACAAACTTGATCCTCGCATGAACGGAGTGCTTGGCTAATTAAAATCGATTTATTGGAACACATTTATTCACAATTAACACGAAATGGCAAACGTGGGACATCGGACCATTTAGCACGGTCGACGGAGCTCCATGCGGCATACAAGCCAAATATAATTGACTACAAGGCGGTGTCTTCAAGCTCTCATTTCGAGTGCTTACAGTAGATCTGCACATCCCAGAAATATGTTCAGTAACGAGATAAGGTCCCTACACGCTTAACGGAAAGAATGTGTATTCACATCCAAAGGGCCGAAAGGGTGATAGACGACAACAGAACCTCAGAAGTATATAGCGGTCAAAAATCCCACGTGCCTATGTGGACACTTTTCTAATTCCTACGTGCGAGCATAATTGGATTAAAATGTTGCACTCGATGTATACCACGGTATAAGTCGGAGGTTGGGTCTGGTTTCGAGCAACATGGGTATATATTAACACCTGTATATCCGGGGTGGTACACGGGGGGATATGCATGCACACTCTTACCGTACTCAAATGTTTCAGTTTTCCCTTCAAGTTTTTAGGGCAAAAATTCCTACATCTTTACGTTCTCAATTCTGTTAAACGGAAAGTAATTTTGGAACAAGTTTGCATCACTTATATACGTACGTAGTTATAACAACAGAGTCAGATATCCCAACATCCCCGTAAAACAATATATTGTCAGAAGAGCTTCTTGGAGGTACAGAACTTCAATATACAATTAAATAGTATATTCATATTGAAATGAACCAGAATATTTTCGGCTGACACTCGTCAGGGGTAATACTAGTTGCTGACGATTACCCCTGACGAGTGTCAGCCGAAAATATTCGGGTTCATTTCAATATGAATACACTATTTAATTGAATATATTGTCAGCAATCATTATGGATTAATCGCGAAGATCCATCATCAATTTCGAGAGCAAGCACTTCCCAATAATTTTTTAAAGTATGCGACTCCCCGGCCACATCTACTTTTCAAAATTACGTACTTGGGTACTGCTTAGACCTGTAAATATCTACTTCAAGACTAAATGTAGTTTTGTCATATGTCGAAAATACCTACTTCAGTTGAAATTGAGTAGTAAACTTTCGGCAATACATCTATCACTACTTCGACCACCCATGATATCCCATTACTACTTCCAATTTCTTGTTTTTGTTCACAGGATACCGACAGATATCAACAAATGCTTTCCGTTCGTAATAATACGCAACCCACAAGTGACACGAAGACTGTGAACAGCGGATAATCAAGTTACGCACAAAGTTGACTTTATGATTAAGCCGACAAGCTTTCGCAAATTCTCGGCAGCAGGCGTCAATTGCATTCCGGCTTATCTGACACTTGAACAAATATGCGGCGTATTCTAATAACTCTTTGATAATGGCCACGTATGACGCTCGACATACTTTCCACAAGTGTTTGAAATTGGGAGATGAGTCTGAATTTTCCTGTTTTTAAAATATTGTAAATCCGTATTGACGTCACTGAATTGTTTCGTTGTGATGAATTCGGGCTACAATTTCCGATATCCCGAATCTCGAACACTTCCGGATAATACAAAATGTGAGGAATCTAGAAATTAAAAATGTTATCATCAATTCCGTTGCGGTCATTGCCCCGCAAAATTCGATGAATTCTACTCATCTCATCATTGCTGGAGTATTTGGTTGTAATAAGCTTCGATGCGAACAGATAACACATGCTCGTCCTCGCCACCCAGTAGACAGCAGGAATTATAAGACAACGCATCGCTTTATCAAGTAGGCCGGACCACGACTGTGGTACGGCGTTTAGCCTGCAACGCGACAGCTGCCGATCAAGTCAAATACAAACAGATCGTACTGGATAAATGCTAGTCTGCTCTTCAGATTACCAGACCGCGATCTGCTTTATTCATATCCCATACGGACATAATGCCATTTCATTTGTAACGCTTTTTGTGTTACTTTGTGTTCGGTGTGCGTGCCTCTCATATTTAAATTTTATATGCCAAGGTGGGTGTTTAATTGGAATACTACTTCAAGTTTTTCAGACACATTCCTATATTTTCATTTTGTCGTCATCTTCTAGTACTTCGAAATGATGAAATTGTTCATAAACTGAACTGATATTAAAACATGATGACCAGATCGATTTTCGGGTGTGCATTCTTCCCTCCTTTTTCCAACGGTATTATGAATTCGCGTGGAAATCATTCCAGACTTGCATTTCAAGCTCAAATACGTTACGGGTTGAACTGCTATATTTGTGATTAGTATTTTATCAGACAGACCAAGGCAATGGCATGGACGCACGGTATGCAAATATATTCCGGTAATCGACAATGGGAATGTTCTGGTGACGCTCGAAAGATACCCACGACGCCCGCGCTGTTTAAGGTACAAATAAATCACAGTAAGGCATATCATATTAATCATGATGTATCGAGGTAATGCTTCCTTTGCGGTCGCTTGAACATAATTGATATAACGACACGCCTATGGAGTGGTGTCGTATATAAGTCCGAGTGTGCGAGGACATGCTGTTTTCTATGGGTAGACATTGATAATGTGGTATAATTTGTCCCAATTGTCACGGTTTATAAAAACTGGACCAATTGGATTTGATATAATTGATAATATTACAGTAACTTGTATGGTGACGCAGTATCCAAGCTTTCATTCGGAAATAGACGATCGTTATCTCGTTAATCACGCCGGCCGTTAATCTTTCTTCGTCCCGGGAATTATTTCTTTCTGATAACCATCACCCGCACCTTACTCGTCCCATCACTTACGTCATAAATCTCACTCTCGGGTCAACGGCAGGAAATGATCCCTCTCGCTCGTCGGTGGGCAATTCGATTCAAGATTTAGAACAGGTACTTCATATCCAATAATCTGGAGCACAAGACGTCACGGTACGCAAACCATTTTCTCCGGTTCAAATGAGAAGGAAAAAAGTGCGTCTTTTCACGTTTTAAAGTTTGTCTAAATCTTACTACATACGGATTATAATAGAGTTAGATTTAAAAACTATAGAGTTAACTTTTGTACCACGCGAATGGACACGATAGCTACCTGTTTGTTTGTGGTATTCATGGTGTTTGTCGACTACTATGTTCATTTGAACCTGGCTATTCCGCAGCTGCCGACTTGTTGCACGGCCCACTTCTAGACTTTCATGGGACACTGCTTACACGGATGAGATGGCGAGGAGGAGCCCAGATAAATCTCCAACACTTAGGTAGGAATTCTGGAATCGACCTCGGTCGGACTCGAATCCGCAACCCATTGGTGTTGCAGCTATGGATTTCTGTGGCATATTTAGAGGCCAATCAGAGGAGCAGTTGGAAACCACTGATTAAACCACCAACGACTTCCCGTAAGAGCGGTAACATTGTCTAAAACAAAACACACAAAGTATAGTGCAATTGGAGAATAGGTCCTTTTGAACTCTGAAATTATGCTTAATCGCATCGGCAATGTTAACTTAAAGCATCACTTTTACTGTTCTGTTCGGCAAGGTTGATACACGCGCGTGTATCGCGTTTCATGGTCTAGACGCGACAGGGCGATTACGTCATTTACCGGCAAAATGGGCGAAAATCTGCGAAATGGCGAGCACCGGAACGCAAAGTCGCCGGCAGTTAAACTACGATTATTTGGACAGCAGGTGTACGAAACAACGGTTGCGTATATGAAACCCAGTGACGTTTTATGTCGTATGGCGTCGATGTCTGTGAAAGCGGTATTTTTGAAGTTTTTTTCGTAAGTTTCAAAACCGTAACGTAACTGTGAAGGTATTAGGTTGTCATGGGCGGGGATATCTCGAAAACCTTTTACTGAAACTCGATTCAACCGCTGTTAGCACTTTGACCTTCACGATAGATGTCCTTTTCGGATTGTCAATTGCTACTTTCGAACCACGCTTTCAGAATTAACCATTGCTCGTTGTGGTTGCAGCGTAACTGTCTCCGTTAAACGGGCTCGATGCCGATTTACATGAGATTGACGGTATAAAACTAAGAAGCTACTAGGATCCTTACACACATAGAGTCATCGATTATTTTGCTTACATAAATGGATTGATTTGTAAAATAAGCGAATGAAAACTAAAAAAACTCCAATAATTTGTTATATCATGATGTAGCTGTGGCTCAGATGTTCCACCACTTCATCATTATGCGTTCAAGGAATCAATATAAATGAAATCGTCAATAATCGTGATTACGTGTCATTGAATCGGCATCGTGATCGACTTCTGTGAGATTTGGCCATTATCGTCCTCATCCTCGCGGGGTTCTGAAATAACCATGATGGCAATCATATTATCCAATGTAGTAGCGTACTTTTGGTAATTGCGCAATACGAACATGGTTAATAAAGAGCATCGCAATATTGCATTCAATCAAATTAAAACAAAAATTATTGTATATCCAATATATCTTTGACGCATTTAGAATATCGTGGCGATCGAACCACCCTGATTTACTTCATCGCAAGTGAATACGTCTACAATTACACACGCCATCACTGATTTACTCGATTGCATATCGCAGATCATGGTGAATCGTCCAAATCATATGATGCGAGCGTAATCTTATAATAATATTCATAGTAAGTCACAAGTATCTGAATATTACGCCTAAAATATAAAAATAATTAGGAACGATTGAACCAAATATACCCTGATATGAAGATACTTAATACAAATTCTTTTTTTCGTGCCACGTTTTGACCTAATAGCATATTCAGATACGTTGAATCTTCGAGTGAATATTACGGGTCATTATTTGAGTAGAATATCACGATTATGATACAGCTCCTTTGAACCACGGGGTTAGAACTGCAAAAATATTTAAATTTGAATGATATACCGTATAATTTGAATACAGTCCACAATAGCATTTATAATTACGATTCACAAATACTTGAAACTAGCTAATATCGATTACTTAAACGCATTCCTAGTATAGCGGGTATGAATTCTTTGTAGTCAACGGATGAATAGAGCCACAGTATCTCGATTCTAATCCGCACGATTGTAACCGCAGTGGCCGATCAAACTCAATCTTATCACCGGCGGAATGCGAACATATTGTTCACGGAACAAAAGGGAAGACCGCCGAGTCTGAATACTGAATAGTCGATGGTATAATTCGCACATTACGATGTCAATCGCCATTTTGCGGTAGATAGATTAATCGCTATGAGTCCTTTCACTCCGTTTATGACAGCTTATTGTGGTTAATTCTGCGCGTAAATTATAATACCGGGAATATTGCATTTTATCTTCAGCGATACAAATGCCGACACGTCTTTGTTTGTCGTTACTAGCAGCATTGAAATACAGCGGTTCGACTTGCAATCGACCCTGTAATGTTTATTGTGTCATTCTTGAAAAGTTCCGACATTGTTCAATGCCTCCTTGCGGTGGCGAGATAGCGCAGTGGTATAATCTACATCTGCAAGACTAATGGGTTGCAGGTTCGTGTCCGACCGAGGTCGACTCCAGAATTTGTACCTAAGTTTCGGAGATTTATCCAGGCCCCTCATCTCATCCGTGTAAGCGGTGTCTTATAAGATCCTAGAAGTGGGCTGTGCTACAATTCGGTAGCTACGGATTAAAATTAAACAAAATTGGCCTGGTGTAAATGACCATATTAGTCAGCAAGGCAAATGTTCCCCAAATTTGAATCATGGCGTATTTCTGTTAGATTTTAATTATTGTCAGTCCTATATTTGTGCTGAAAAGCGATACATAAACGGATCTGTGCTGCGCTGTCCTATCTTATTCATTGACATTTAGTAATCGAATCTAGACTTCGTAAGTAGCACACAGACTACAGAATTATCAGCTATATTTAGATGGACATGTGGTTTCCAATCCAACAGAGTAGCCTAACCACTTGTACATGTCTTCAAAATTGTAACACCGACAAAAAGTTATTTCCAGTTCTTTCCTATAAATAATTTGAGATCAACTACTCGAAATAACACGAAAAAGGAACAGATGAAACTCAGAGACACGTAAAAGAACATATACTTACAAGCAAATGCAAGTATCCATTCTATGTTTAATTCTCACACTTTGTGACAATGAAAATATCATGCCCCGCACCCTATAATATAGATTTGAATCATGTAGTTCGCTACTGTTCGTTAAATCCTCTTAACACGGAATAGAAATCAATTCCATAAGCATTACCCTGACACAGTGCTTTCTAATTTGTTGAAATGCACAGGGAAGTGTCTATCGTTTGACATTCATTCTCTTCACACGATTAACGCGTGCTGAACGTAGCATGAATGTGAAACTGTGAGAGCGAGCAACCTAGCATTATCAAACTATACTCCCATCCTAACCAAACAAGACAAGAATACACTCTTCCAATCACAGCCGATGTTGTGTCTTGTATCAAGGTCATGTGAACTGGAACTCGGCGTAAATTTAGTGACGCGAAGTAAGCCATGCGGCCGTCTATTACCCGGCGTTTAATTGTGAAGGTCTGGAAGGTGCAATTTGGAATGTGTGCGTTATTCAACGAAAATTACCTGCGTTAAGATTCTAATTGCCTGGGAAATGGTGAAAGGGAGCTATTGAATCCGTGAGTGTTTACGCTGACAATTGGTAGGTGCATGCTATAATAATGCGCTCCGTCCGTACAGTTCGCGGAAATGTGCATTCACCGATCCTTTATCGCTGCGCCACAATGACAGGGCATAGCTTATATTAGCCATATAATGAAGTCTTTTCAAAGTTTGTACACAGATTATAAACAAAAGATGGATTGATGATATCACAGTGCAAAGTTATATCTTATATATAATTTATATGCCTTGTTTTACTTGTCCGAAAGTGTTGTCAGTTCGGGGAGCAATGCATTGAGCATTCAGCTCGCAACAGCATTAAAATAGACACTTCAACTTGCAACCCTCGAGTGTGTGACTTCACAACCCCAAAACCAACCGCTATTTCAACCATAACGCCGAACTTGTATCCCTTACCCAATGCCTGATGCTAACAAGAGACGCACCAGTATCAGTAACAGTTTAATGAAATAATTTTATCATTTTCAAACTCCGCAAAACTGCGATACCACGAAAAGATAGGAGGGTTTCGAAACTGTTTGGAGTGATCTGTTAAAGCAGGGGTGGGCAAGATCCGGCCCGCCGACAGTTTTCCGTCTTCCATGATAATGTGGCCCGCAGCCCCAGTCTTCCGAGATTCCCCACTACTTGCTTACATTCATCAAACATTAGTGACTGTATGTTATTATACACATGTATGCGCAGCGAGCGAGGGTGGAGCTTACGCGTAAGTTCGTCGAAACGAGAAGACTTTCATTATCGGCATTTACGATGTACTCAACCCTAATCGTCGCATTTGTGGTAATCATGGTGCCTGTCGACTACAATGGTCATTTACACCACGCCGATATTTCTTATTTTTGATTCCGTAACCGCAGATCTGTAGCACGGCACACTTCAAGCCTTTTGTAAGACACCGCTTAAGCCAGGGGTCGCCAACTCAAAACGGGTCGCGGGCCACTTTCAAATTCCGAGGCCGCGGGCGGCATGAATTCATTATCGAAAGAAAATAGGCCACACAGTTGAACAAGCACGCTATCTCGTCAAGTACTAAACCCTAATGAATTGATATTTGGTAAATTTGGGGTACCGATCTTATCGAACGCATTAAAATCTTCATCGAGGATGGCACAGTGTGTTGATTGATCAGTAGGGCGTTTTTTTTTTGACATGTCAAAATTTGTCAGAATTTTGTCAAAATTGTAGCGTTAGGTCAAAATTTGTCAAAATTTTTCATGAAGTCAAAATTTTTCTGACGTCTGCATTTCGTTCGTATCGGTGAACTTATCATTTGATATTTTACAGCTTGTAGCCTATTTTATAGGCTTACCGTTGTAAACGGCTAATTGTCTGCTCATTGTGAATCATAAACGGTCATAAAACAAATAGGTAAACATGGTGTTATGGTCAACGGACCGCAATATCCTAACTGAAGAAAGACTTCTTGCGCATTGCATCATTGTTATATTAAGAAGCGCTTGATGAAAAATTGTGATGTAGACAACATTGTCAGAATGAAGCAACACGGTGTGTCACCAGTAGCGAACGCACAACTGGAGTGTTGTCATTGTCAACCAACAACTGCTGCTGTTGAACGTCCTTGGCAAGCTTCTTAGTAAGGATATGCACTTTCTATCCAAGAATGTAGGAAAGTATCTCTCGTTGTACTACGAAATGTTTTAATTGTTTCTATCAATACATATTGTAACCACTGGAATTCTTCATAGGGTCAGATTTCGTTAAAATATTGTTTTTTTCGTGTAAAAGGTTGCCTGTTTCTAAGCCAAAAGCGTTTTTTCATGCAAAACTACTTCGTTAGGACAGTCAGTTCCAACCAGAAATGAAGATAAGTGTTACAATTTTAACATTATGTGGGAAAACACGTAATTTGCATACGTTAAGTCAAAATTTGGTCAAAATTCAGTTTGTTTAGGTCAAAAAAAGTCAAAATTTTGATTTTTTAGGTCAGAATGTTCCTTTTTTTAGGTAAAAAAAAACGCCCTATTGATCAGAGACAAGCTGACATGGCGGCGCCTGTATGACAATGCTGTTCTCAAATCCACATTGTCTTCGTCATTATTGGCGAGAAATGGCTTAAAAGTTACATTGCCGTCGTTGAAATACATTCATTAAATGCGATTTATTCCTTGTATATGTGGATAAATGGGCGAATAATGTATCAATTCAGCAATCCGGCCCGCCAAGTACTTAATTATCCTATATCCGGCCCGCCGACTGGAGAAGTTGCCCGCCCCTGTGTTAAAGCATACACGAAATTGGCCCAGGCATGCCTCAATGTCGCATTTCAGCATGGTACACGCTCATATGTCCGCGCATAGCACTTGGAGATGTGCAATTTATACGCTTCGACATTACCATTAATTTTGTCTTTGTTCCAAAATAACTGCTCTTGATAGAAATAACTGTCGGCCAACGCACCGATAAAGATTCGTCTCTCTCTCCCTCGATCTCCAATGACAATAAATAGAGTGCGAGTTCAAACCTACCGCGAGAATCAAACAAAAAAGGTTACAATGCATTGTTGACAAATTCACTTCAGTTACAACAGAGCAATCTGTCAACTTTCGATTACGGAATTTCAAGTTAGGCGACTCGTATTACCTTGCTTCAAACATTAGCGTCGGTGTCAAGTAGCTTGTTCAGATTCCAGCGGTACGCGAATGGTTTGGAGAAAAGAGAGGTTCGAAACCCGACAATTAACGTCTGGGGATTTCCTCTTTGCAACGCCGCTTCTTTGGAAACGAAACTGTACTCCGCGTTTTAAATGGCGAACTGATGTCGCATTCCATATGGGTTGCACTAAAGATAAGCTCATCACGAGTACTTAAATCCAGACGCATATTCATGAAATAATTCACCCGATGCGCAAGAGACAAAATTAAAAAGTTTAATCGGGTTTCGGTTTTAAAGGGAGTGCACTAAATACTAATCTGCGTTCGAGATTGTATACGGGACAACGATCTGACATTTCGACTACGTCTATCGCAGGGGTTCCGAAACTTTTTAATGGCGGACCCCTTCAAGTTTTCTATGCGGTCATGTGTACCCCCATAATATTACAGAAGCTGGTGACTTTGAGACCAAATATGGATTTTGACTATTGGTTATTTGATGTCTAGAAACTTACCGGTTGGCTATAAAGGTCATCATATTTACCTCAATTCAATTTAGGCTATTCCATGTGTAAATTAACAATTACTAACTGTACATTCCTAAAGCATAATCTGGTTTTGTCATTTCCTGATGTATTTAAACATTGTCCTTTCACGTAAACCGTAGAACTACTTCTTGGGCGCCTACGGGAGCCGTGCAATATATTCTAAGAACCCATAGTATATAGAAATTCCCGATGGCTTGTCACTTTGTGTTATATCTTGATAATTTCCATCTCTTGTGTAATATGCATGCTATTTCTACAGGATCAAGTTTGATGTGTATTAGTTTGCTTGATTAAAAGGCTACTAAAGGTCGCTTAGATTCCTCCATATACTTTTAGTGTATTTCAATCAGGTAGAGTAGAGATTTGAAAATATGAAATGCTGGATAAAAACTGAAATGAACTGAACAGATGTGTGAAGAACAACGAAGCATTGTCACGTTGGTTCGCACCGTAGGCATTATCAGCGTAAAAATGCATTAAAGTATTTCAAACTTCGTCATTTAATTCGAATGATGCCCGAAGAAGTCCTATTTCTTTGTAAATGTCCTGAAATACGACGGATAACTTTTTGTTGTTAGCGTTGGAACGGATGCGAGATCGGAAAACCGAATTCAAATCTCAGGAGAAAGTTCGATTCATTACAAATCGACTAAGACTTCGCTATTTGAGCCGATGTCGAATTCTGACCGACGTGTCAGTAAATTCCCCGTAATCGCTCCGTGGACCAATTGTCGCCGTGGAATCAAAGCTGGTTTGGTCTATTTAAAAAGAAATTGAAGACCATATGTCGAATTCTGACAAATCAATTTTTTGTAAACTTGGTGATGGTTATTGTCCCATGGTTTGAAAATGTGGTCGAAAGAAAATGAAATCTTGTCAAAAACATCATTTTCTCAAAACGTATACAATGCAGAAGCGCGTCTGATTCCACCGCGACGATGTACGACGCATTAGAGATGGTAGCATGCACAATTTCCGTGTATGACACGTAATCATATCATTTCAAGTTTGGGTTAGGGTTGGGTACACCCAATCACTTCTCGTAATGCAACTCTAATGCATAAAACTCGGCTCTCGATTAGAATTCGGCGTTACTGCATGAATCATAGCTGCTTGTTCTTATCAAGCGTAATTACTTCCCGTGCGGTTAAGGCGTGCACGGCAAGTTTCTTTAGACGCACCGCAAGCAATCTGTTCTAAAAACAAACGCGTATCTCTTCGTCTGCAGCGTGTATGGGTTGAAGATAAGATGCAAGTAGCGCAATTCTCATTTCCTCTTCTTCTTTTCGCACAAATCAAACCATTATTTGCAATACCGTGTTGTCGTCTATACAAAGAATATTCTCGTTACATCCTACAAGCATCAGAGCTGGAGTTCCCATCCATGGCAATTGTAATAATTATGTTTTGTCAGTCAGCGATAACTGCAACCTTTCACACCGAGTTTATTTGTTACGGACATGCCGCTGTCCATTTTCTCCTTGAAACTTGAGTAGCACGCCGCATTCGTTTCGTTAATTTGAATGGATTGTGTTTCAAATTCTATTTTTAGACAATTCAACAAGCATGCACTTGAAAACGACATTTTTCGCTCGCCTTAATTTGAATTTAGTCGCCACTGGCCGTTGCCCGGATTCTTGACCATAGAAGTAAAGAAATGGGCAAAGTGAGAATCGGGTTGTATACACGAAGAAAATTCGTCAACTACTGCACAAATATTCACACATGTAGTTGTTGTCTAGCCAGTTGGACATGCATCAATATCATTACGGCTCTACGGGCAATAAAGCTATTGCAAAATCCTACAAATACAAAAAAAAATCAGGATAAACAAACAATCGCCAGTGATTAAGTCAGTGGTTGCCAAGTGGGCTTCCAGCGTCCCCTGAGGGTGTTAGCGACGTCGACGGGGGTGCTAGATACAAACAGGTCGGTTGATGGGCGCTGAGAGCAGAAGGGAGCGTTGTGCACTATAAAATTCAGTGTGCTAAATCCATGATTATTATCTATATTTGTACACTAAGAACGATGGTCACGTCGTTCGCTGTTTTACAAGGCTCATTCAGTCTGAAATCGTAGCCAACGCTTTCCATAGATGTTCATTGAGTCTTATAACTAGGGCGATCTTTTTTTGTCATGTCGAAAAAAGTCATAATTAGGTCAAAATTGAAGCGTTAGGTCAAAAAATGTCAAAATTGTTTACAAAGTCAAAACCTTTTTGTAACCTGCATTTCGTTCCTATCGTAGATTTTGCACTGTTGATGAACTTATCAGTTGGCATTTTACAGCTTGTAGCCTACTTTATAGGCCTTTGTAGGCGGCTCATTGCCTGTTCGTTGTGAATCATGAACGGTCAAATGAAACAAAGAGGTTGACATGGTGCTATGCTCAACGTACCGCATTATCCCAACTGAAGCAAAACTGTGTCCCGGGCATTCCATGGTTCTTATATCATGATGCGCATGATGAAAAATTGTGATGTAGACACCATTGCTAGAATGAAGCAACACCGGCAGTGTACGCACAACTTCAGTGTCGTCAGCCAACAACTGCTGCTGTTGAACGTTCTTTCTCCATTCCTGGCAAGCTACTCAATACAGAGGGATATCTTCTATCCGAGAATGTAGGAAAGCATCTTTCGTTGTACTATAATTTTTTTTAATTATTTCTATTATAATGCGTGATGTAACGACTGGAATAGGGCCGGATCTCATTAAAATAAAGCTTTTTCAAGTGAAAATTTGTCAGTTTTTGATGCAAATTGTTTTTTCAGGACATTCTACTTCGTAAGGACAGACACTTCCAACCAGAGAGGATGACAAGTAGTACAATTCTAACATTATGACTTTGAAGTAAAAAAAATGTCAAAATTTTGATTTTTTAGGTCAAAATCTTTCATTTTTCAGGTCGAAAAATATCGCTCTACTTTTAACCAATCAATCATAACGAATAGAATTCCTAACCACCGGGGCTTGTTGCACACACATTTATAAACGCCTGTACAGCGAGTATGAAGACTCTTTACAGAATGAAGTACAATGACATTTGAAGGGAAATTGACGTTCACGAATTCATAGTTATGGTGCCTGTCCTGAGATTTCTACGCAGTGTCTTTGAAGTAACGTGCGGTACTATGCTCCCGACGAATTGTATTAACCTAATGAGGTCACCATCCCGCCCACAACCCCGTCCTTACGAAATGCTAATTATACTTTCAATATTTCGTATTAAGAGTGATGCATGCTAGTTAGATTTTACAGCTATTTAAAGGTCGTTCGTTCTAGTTCTAGTTGAAGGTTTTAAAAAGTGAGTAGCTTCTAGTTCTAGTGACGCGTTTTGAAGTCCGGTGATGACCGACGGCTTTTACAAGAGTGGAATCTGTGATAGATAGCGATCCGGCGTCTTCATGATCTGGATATGCTACCACCAGTTCCGAGTAATGATTGATGAATGAGAGCCATTTCGTTCGAGTGTAATGACCGATATTGCCGGAAGAGAGATGGCGTAGCAGCCATTGCGATAGCCACGCGACGCGCCATTGTTTAGATAACGGATTCCGTAGTAAACGGTATCTCGGTTATAGTCGGCGTGTGAAATTCCATACATCTTTTATTACCTACTGCCGCGTGCCGGCTGAGGCGAGGTGTGACTGAGGCTCGCCGTTGTGACTGACAACGGTTATTAACGGCAAACATTCTGCTGGTTTTGACCCGGGCGCTCATCGCGCTATCATCGTGCGATGGTGTCGTGATCGGCCATGTCGGTGCTGGACTGCTATCCTATATTCGGTCAAGCCCCTATCAGCCTTTATAGTGGCCTACAAGATACGCTGAGTCATCCAGATTACTATGTACATAATGACATCGAATTCACTGATTCGCGACACTGACATGGGACCACGTATCAGAGTAACAAGCAAAGGTAGACATTTATGAGTAGAAGTGCTGCCGTATAATTCTACTTGATTACAAGTAGGAGTATCGATCTCCATCACTTGTAAACAACTTCCAGCGTAAGTAAAAAAAAACAAAGTATCAAACTGACTACAGTTTAACATTAGGCCGCATGTTTTCGTTAATCAATCGAAGATGGCTACCTATAAATCATAGGGTACATCCTTGCGACTAACGCAGGACTGCTGATGTCACCACAAATATGTGCAATATTCAGAAATAGAGTCAGTTGACATTTGACGGGTGCTATTTCGCCCATCAGTCGCTATGAAAATTTCAATCGTATAAGTGATTCCAACATAGGTTTTACATTTCAAAAGCTGAATTGCGATGTGTATATGGTTTTGCCTATCAACGCTGTTCAGTACAAGTGGAAGTGGTTAATCCAAAATAATTATCACTGGAGTATGTAGCGCAATAGACAAAACCTACGTGACTGCTCGGAAAAAAAAGTATAATGACTTCGTTTCTGACCAGTTCGTCTTACGGAGAAGATGCCGGACTTCGACGCTCACCTGTATGTGATCATAAACACCGTCTTGTACACTGTACGGACATTGCTAGACCATGGACGTTTTCAATGCAATAAACCTCATTTCCGTGTCAATCAAATGGTTTGGATTGTATAATTCACTGAAATACCATTGTATGATATTGCTTCCCACAGTGACACTCCTAATGCACATACTCATATCATATACTCCTTACTTTACATTATAATAAAGGGTGTTGGCCGGCGTCACATTGTGTGTAGCAATATGGGGATTGCGTGATTTCAATTGTCAAGATTAACATCGCTCACTGAGTGACAAGACCCTCCCTTTTATTGAAACCAGCCGTAATCCAAGTCCACATGCCCGCTCCGTTTTCCCCCGTTTGGAAACCGCGGTTGGCAATTTACCTTCACGCCTGCGATTACGGGATCAAGGCTGGGATCAAATTTCACATGGTGGGTGTGAAGCGCTGACAATTAATTTCTATTCAGTACAACGATGCATCTGTCACCGTTTCCATGTTAGACGGCAAAATATTTATATCCTGATTCTATTTTCAGTATACAATATAATTTGTTCATACTGGAATAAATTCGAATTTTCGTATGACAGTCGTGAAGGGTAATCGTCAACAACTACTAGAGAATTGACGAGAACATTGTATATCTTCTATTTTCACACGTGAACGTAAGAGACTATATGTCTCAACGCACGATGTCAGAACAACCCGGAGGTTTGGAATCGCGGGTTCAGCTTATCGCGAGCCATATGGCTCTATTCTCTGAAGTAGGAGTTTTGGATATTCCCCGAGTTACGACACCCAGTATAATTCTCCCAATACTTTATCGATCAAAGGAATGCGGGTGCCATGCTCAACACGGTCTCAAAAAAGATGAAACAGTAAGTAGGCCGCTTCTCACACACTCCGGAAGCTGGAAGGGTCATCTATATTGACAAAGCGCGTCAGTGCAACAACGGTAAAACAAAGTACCGGGTGATTTGTTTGCTCTGATACCCATCGCATTCTTCTTCGATTAGCGCTTTTATATTCCAGGAAGGAATCAATCGTCATAGTTTTATTTCCCATTGCGACGAGTGGCGACATTTCCTAATTTACGACCATTGAAATCGCGTACGTAATCGCTTTTACCCCACACGAAGGAGTATTCAAAAAAGTTTGCAACGAAGTTCAAAATGCCTTGGTTTCATAGTGATCCGGAAGTCGGTCAGTCGCATAAGTTATACTGCGAATGTTTTATACTGTATTGATCTGCGTACGTAACGTGTTTTGTCCAAAAGGAAATAATTGTCCTGTCTATGTGTGTGGTATAGTCTCTTGTCATCAATAATTTAACAGTTGATGATGTTCAACTTAATTTGACCGCTGATCAAATCGAGAAAAAAAGGCCTGGCTCCAATACGCCTACAATGAGTGTAAAAATTGAAAAAAAAAGCCTTCTAATGTACCGTGAATGGCGGAACGCGCTCAAAAATCAAATATTGTGTTGTGAAATTTTACCCGCGAAAACTGCGTTGCGTGTCATACATTCGAATCGGGGCATAAACCTTTCAGACAATATTACGAATGAAGTATTTGGACAATAACGCGTCAAAATTCTGACATAGAAAGCTATTTGAGTTGTGGAGTAAAGAAATACTACGTGCGTCGTGCGTCCATTCTTATACCTATATTAAGAATCATTAAATCGAACCAATGACATTGGGGCTATTAAAAATCCGAATACTGAAACCAACGGCTTGAGCCCCGTTAATGTATGAATCACCATCGTATCGTATGTACCGACATTTGAACCGTCCGGATATATATATCTTACCCTACATTCCATCGTGTGATGTCAATATATCTCGCGTCCATTTCTAGAAACGTGTGACAAGCAATAGTTCAACATTTGGTTATGCGATAAAACAAGGACGTTTGATTTACGTGGGAATTAACTTTGAACCCACCGCTGCATCTTCCGGTATTTCGATTCCAAGTTTGCTCTTCCTATCTGAG
>ATSW01033219.1:0-10392 GCA_000444245.1 Botryllus schlosseri
CTAGGTAGTTATTTAGTTTCAAAAGTCATGCTCATCAATAAAGACCGTATTAAAAAAGTACTGATGCAGCTCCGGCCAACATTGAAAAAATCCGGGCGGATATCCAATCCGGTTACGGTCCATGCTCCGCACTAATAGGCACCAGTATCACGATTTTACTACACTTGACAATAATAATATTAACATGAAGAATGCACACGCACTTGCTGCTTCGCATTGTTACTAATTACAAAGGCAATACAGACCGTGGTACACCAGTCCTTTAGGAGAGATAAGCGTCACTACTATTATCTGTCATCCTACTATCATTATTAAACAACATCTGTTATATAAAGTTGGTATGGCACCTAATCGTTGTTCTGAAGATTAGACACCGTGATGGGAGTGGAATGCAAATTCTAAATGAGTTTTGAAACAATGGAAGTTCATTTTAAAACCTCTGAGACCAAGTTGCATGTCATGTCCGCATATTGAATTAGTTACAAACGTTTGAATGGATGGCTACAGATTAGTTGAAGCGCCACGCGTGAAGCTGCGAGGAAAGAGAGCGTCCAACCTTAAACCTTTGTAAATGAGCGTAATTGTAGAGTTAAATTCAGAATTCAAATATTTGTATAAGGTTGAAACGGCATCGCGATAAGCTATAAATACTCGAAGAGCCGTTGCGTTTGGGAGTAAAGGTTATCAAAGTCATTGTCACTACACGCCGGCCACATCAAGCCTGTCAAATGTCGGTTATTCAAATTATAGGGATTGCTTCAACAAACATACTTATAATCTCGGTGAATGAGATTTCGCAATTTCGATATTGGTTTGATTGCTTCAACAAATGAACTTTGTACGATAATATCCAGAGTCCCGCTAACGGCTTCTTGTGCTCTAATAGCAGCTATCATACTAAAGTTGACCCTCAATCATAGTCCAGTCGTGGTCTACGTGACGTGTCCCCAGTTCTGGGTTAGAACTTGCTTTGATGAACTAACGACACACTTCAGCAAAAATATCAGAGGCATTCTATCTAAAAAGAGTCCCTAATGAAGCAGAGGAGACACATCAAATTATATTATTGTAATCACGGACTGATAAATATCAGAATAGGAATATTCCAATTCAATCATGAAATCGGTTTATCAGGTCATTGCGATAATTTTAACCTCGAGCCTTCGCGCCGATCTGTAATCTGCAACATTTTCCGTGAAACTATCAATTTGTTTGATGCTCTATCTGAAGGACCAATCGCAGGTCCTCATGGATCATTCTCTATCGTATATATAATATATATATATATATATCCATTTCATAAGTATTTTAAGGCGAGATGCAATCTAACTAATCAATGAATTCGTTCCACTCTGATCAATTTGAATTCAACTTATCGATGGCGATACCTTGCAATCCTAGAGCAGCAAAAGCTCATCAACTCTTGGAAACTACCTAACGGCATATTAGTTTGAATTTAACAGCCGGCTGGACCATCACGAGTGTACAATATGCGGTGTGACACATCTCCACACTTTAAAACACGTGTTGGTTGCCTGGAACTAGAAAGGCATTGGAATTGAATTCATAGTTGCGATAGCTTCTGCATTCCTCGATGTCTAAAGGAATGCAATTTTACTGAATGCGTGCAATTTGATTGAATTTATCCTACGAGAGTCCAATCATACCCTAAAATGTATATTTATCTTCCTATATCAAGACACCGGGAAGTGGAATCTAACCACTTGAGATAGCGCAGTTAGTCCGCGGTATCTATATACAGAGTAATTTCCCGATGGTAACATAAATAATATGAATCATGATAGGCGGTTGACGTGCGGCGATATGTGACCGCAGATTGACCGGATTTACCGCAAAGTTATATCGGGGAATTATTATAGTAACTGCGAATATAGTCGAGTGAATCTCCAAGCATCGGAATCACGCGGTCAGGTTATGCGGTGTCAAGTGCTTCGAAGCAGTTTATCGGTGTATATAGCTGGTTTTCCTGTTGCCGTCGAAAATGAAATATCATAGCTATGATACGCGTTTTCCGAATCAATATGAAAATCACCTTCCGCTCTTTCTGCGATGTACAATCGAATAATATAGTCATATTGAAATAATGCAGAATACTTTCGGTTGGCAATGGCCTGGGTTAATCGTCAGCGACCAGCACTAATGTTAAAAGAACATTTTATATCAACAATGGTATCACTAAATATGACGTCGTTGGCATGAAAATTCGAATCATGGAGTCGTGTAAAGATCGCTTGTGCTCAATATTAGATTATACATAAATTCATTTCGTCGGTAAAAACTAGGTTGGCTGATTTAAATTTTCATAAAGTCGACCTTAAGAAGGAACACGAATGAAAGAATTGTTTGCTTGATATTCATGGTGTTTCGACTACATTGGTCATTTTACACCAGGCCGATATTCTTTATTTTTGATTCCGTGTTTACCGACTTGTAGCACCGCCTGCTTCTAGGCTTTTATAAGTCACCGCATACACGGATCACGTGGTGAGAAGGAGCCTACATAAAACGCAAATACTTAGGTAGGTATAATGGAGTCGATTTCGGTCAGACACGATACAGCAACCCATTGCATTGTGCGAAACAAAAGAATGAATGAACATGAGATTTGGCAAGATAATTTTAATTATCCAGTCGAACAGATCGCTTAAGCTCAATATTATATTATACATAAACTCTTCTGTCAATGCAAACTCGGTTGGCTGATTTTGATAAAAAGAAGTCGACCGGAAGACACACGAATGAGAATATTCGGGTTACTTTCAATATGAATAAATTGAATATACTATGCAAAAAATGAATGAATGGATGGCTTTTCCGGTCGGCGCGAAATCGGTTATCTCCGTGATGTGCAAATTACACACAATCTTCAAATATATTGACTGAGAAATTGAGTACGGTGAAGCAAAACTATAATACCGGTTTTGACGAAACCTTTGAAATCATGATTTCAAATCCAGGAAATATGGATATTTGAAGTAAAACAATATTTTGACCGACGATGTCTTGGCCAACAACATAGCGTGATGGTGACGCATCCGGCTTCTTGATCGGTAGGTCGTGGGCTCGATCTCTGGCCGGGTCGGACCAAAGACCTGATTAGTTACACTGGTATCCATGACTTCCTCGCTTGGTGCTCGCGCATTGGGATAGCATGGAGGGGTGTTGCAAGACTTCGAAAGCCGTACAAGGCTATATTTGCTCCTTCCTTATCCAGCGGCATATGCACATCATGCACTCATGGTATGCATATGCACAGATCGCGTCTATATGTATACCATGGGTCGGTGTATATGCCGCAAAAAACATGAAGGACATAAAGAAACTACGTCGTGTTCTTTCCTATTCCACCGTAAATTAGAGCAATTCGTTTTTCGCGACTCATTTCTGCAGTAGTTTTCCCGATGTGTTGAGCTGTCTTGTCCCAACTCTGGAAAATATTCATTCTTTTACAATTTGACGAGGAGAATTCGCTCACAATACATCGATACTGGTCTTTCGCGGTAATGTGGACTGCAAGGCTATGGGACCGGTGCTAATAGCAAAAGTTACGAGAGCATAACGAGAGCATAATAATGACCGAGTTGGCACGGCACACTGTTTGATGCATATACCAAAGAGAAGCGATTCTACCTTGCTTAAAATTTAGTTCTGCCGATCACGGATATCATGCACCGACGGTTTCCAACACATATCATTACCAAACACAATTTCGCAGTTAAACAACAAAATCCGCCTCTTCAAAGACAGAAAACAGCGCTCAGAAACACAATTCTTCTACAAGGCGACCAAACGTTGCAAATAGGTTTCGGGTTTGATGGTGATTAGTCCTCATTTCGTGACAAAAAGAGTTTTAGAAATGGTTTCAATCCCGTTAGAAACATTGACATGACAATGTCAGACGCTGCAATTGAAAGGCATGTTGCGCCACATTGGTCTGTGATTAAACGAAGCGACCTAATCCAGTAATTGCAGCGTGAGTGATAGACAGAATCGTTTCATTAGGTCTCCATTAAACTAATGGCGTAATTGCATCACACAATCAGTCAGTCGCGGGTCCTTTTTCTGAGCAAATTAAGAGAACCAGGTGCAGGCGAAATTTACTCCGGTTTCGAATTTCCTGCAGGAGGGTCACGAGACACAATTAAAATATTATACAATTTACCGGCATCCTAATACATACTTTATGACGTTCTAGTCACAAGCGACTCGTATATAAATGCTGTAATCTGTTTGAAGCAAATCCCTGTATCCTATACCTGCATACTCACACGAAGTGTACAATAAATAGCTATTTTGTAGTTTGCACATTATGTACTTGGCTTCAAGACTGTCCGAATTTAATTATAGTCAGTAAAAAACTATGCATATCAATGCCAATACTTATTTTAAACAAGAATAATAGTTTACAACTGTTTATTCAAGTTTAGAAATCGTAATCAGGTTTCCGTCACGAATCATTGAAATCCCAGAAATATTCGTCATTGTGAGATTAACTGAACATCCTTATTTGGCTCTTCTCGCTTCCAATAAATTTCCAATCATGAATGTAAGAACTCTATCACAACTTCAACGAAAAATTATCAACTTTTACAAGCTGGTTATGGTCAATGAGCAACAGTTATACTGGTAATGAAGAGGTGTAAGGGTTATAATTATGTATTAAGGCTGGCATACCGCACTTGCAGTGCCTTACGTAATTTTCAAAACCTCTGTCGTTCCTGCACAATATTGAAACGGACTGACACAGTACTGGGAAATTTTGGGCCTCTCCGCTTAGCTCATTCAGATCAGGGTATGCAATCGTGAAATGATGGAAACTTATAGCTAAGTAGATATTTTGATAATGAACAGCAATTTAGTAGATTGGTCTTCAATCTACGAGCCCTGGTGGAATAGAGAAGCAAATATTCTTCTAATAATGACTACATTGAGGTCATTTGTAGCGCGAAAATTCGCGGGTAATTTGCGTTGGGTGAATTGAGAACAGTGGGAATGTATAAAAATACCGATGATATCACGGGGAGCCCGTGAGATAGCTGCGGAAATTATGCGAAAAAAAACCTCATCTGATAACGTCATCTTTCTAGCAGCGAAGGCGTGACCTGACAATCGTAAACGCGTGAGTAAGGATATTGGCTCTGCTGTTTATGGTTTGCTATTTGGCAGAGGTGGTCAAAATATTCATTGCTTGTAGTCTTGTAGAAGTAGAAGGAACTTCGTGAATTAATATTCAAAAGCAAGCCAAAGCCGTGATTCCATAGGTAGTGAGATCGTAAGTATTATGGGCCTAGTTTAGCCTGGTGAAGTGGAAATATTATTCAAGCACATAACCCCTGAGTAAGAAGGGCAAATAGGGAAATCGTAATTTTGGACTCGGAACAAGTAGAAGTAATTCGTTACTGACCACGCCAAGTGTTGCGAAAATGTTTCATGAAGTCATTAGAGCAGTTGTTCTTAACCTGGGATCCATGGACCCCCCGAGGCTCCGTGTGAAAGCATTTGGGGTCCCTTGTTTCCCTGAAGAATTTTGGGAAACCACAAAGCGATTATTATTACTTTTATTTCTCTATTTAAATGTACATTTGTCAAGCTTAAGCACGTGAGAATAAACTGTTACAGGTATGCATCAAAATAAATTTATGCTGTCGCCTACATTGACCTCGCACTTCAATACTACATCTAACACAACGCTTGTCGGTAACGGTCAAATCACGTTGTACTCGTCTATTACGCAAAAAGCATGCGGGTTAGTTTAGCAGAGGCGATAACTGCCCTCTACTTAAATTTGCTTATGTTGAAACGTTTTGGCATGGTCCCTTTGGTCACTTTTAAAATCGAATTGTATCGCCGGAAAAAACCGCTTGTAGAAGCGTGACCAAGTCCTAACAGTGCGAGACGACCCCCGCTAAGAAGCTCTGGCCCTTTTCCCCGCTGTCATTCGTCAGCCTATCTTGTCTTTATTAATTTATTCCCCTACTTTTTCTAGTTTCTTTATTTTAGTATTATGTTAATGGTGAATTCAACTTATAGTTTTTCGTTCGATCTGTATTTCCTTCTTCACCAACAACAACAACACTAAAAGTTTTTGACAGTACAGTCACAGCTGAGTAGCATAATGATTATAAATATCAATACTATGATAATTGATTATTTCAAACGGGTCCGTGACAACAAAGAGGTTTGTAACTACTGCTTTAGAAGGAGGACGATATATCCTCAATTGCCCTGCTATACATGTTTTATTCAACGCTTGACATGAACCTTTACAATATTATTCGGATTTCACATCTTAGGAAAAGATGCGACTGACTTTGCTTCGTGTAAATACGAGACAAGTGTCCATCCCCAAACTGATAGTGGATTATTTCTCATTTGAAATCACATCAATAAAAGACAATAAAAGTCATGTGTCACGCCACTTACCTTAAGAACGATACGAGATTACCGCCCCTCAAGATTACCGCACATTTACAACAATCGAATCGACAAATAAAAACACTGCGGTAAACTTAAGACAAAGAATCGTGATGGTATCATCTTCGCAAAAGCAAATAGCATTTCTATCTAATGAGAAAACTAATGATCGGAACCACGGTGGGTGGAATATTAATGATCTAGGGAACAAAAATTGGTTTTTCTTATGTTTTCATTGTTTTCATTGTACATCCGAAATCACTTGCCTGCGAGTTTTTAACTTATCGGTAACGGATGATCGAATGAGACAGATGAATGGAGATCTCAACAAAAACTATATGGAACCAAACATACGTTGAATCGTTTGACATCACGAAAATAGACAGGATGATTGTACAATGTGCATCGTACAGTTGTACACTCATCTTTAGCTTAGTAAGAATGTGGATTAGGAACTCACAAACAAAAACGATCTTGTCACAAGCCGAGAGCATATCTCTTTTCTCACAGTAATATAGGTAAATTCTGATCTAAAATACTCAACACCAAAGGTCAAAATTGCGACAAAGTGGATTTCGTCACTGCATTTTCCAGATATTAAAATTCCGATTCTAGCTAATCTGCCTTAACTAAATGCTAATTATCGTTTCTGTATTTATCCGACAAGACGTTAGACCGCGAAGATTAGAACACTCCGTTCCGTGGCATGAAGCAGAACACTTTAATGTTTCCGGATTAGTGACAATAAAATTGTACCATCCGAAAGACATGGTGATTAAAAGTCTGTGAGATTATCCGGGTAACAAGACATTCCATGCCGTGAGTCGAAAACGTCGGCAGAAGATCCATTCGGGAATTTCGTGTGAAGCTACAGGTTTTTTTTATATAGCGCGCACCCGGTAAAAAAAAGGTCAAGCTTAATATAAAGTAGGCCAATTGACATCGTGTCGCAAAATATTCCGATTTCTAGAATGCTGTTACGTAACCAGAAAGATGTCTTAATATTTGTTGAACCATGCAAACGATTTTGAAAAACACGCTTCTGAAAAGGCTCAAGCTGGTGAGGGAGGAAGAATTCCTAATCTCTTTATCAATGCGAAACTATATATGTGGATACCGAAGTCCATAATACTTGAAACTTAAGACTTAAAAACTCTCACCAGTACCGCAGTAAACAATTTCAAATTACAAATATTACAACTTAGAAAAAGCAACATCATTATTAGAACATAACTATGAGGATGTCTTGAATACGTTGGTCCCAACTCCGGATATTAAATGCAGACCAAATGTTAGTGCTTTCCTTGACGGATTCTGGATAAAACAAAAATTTAGGATTACGCCTTGACCAATCGGTTCATGGACATGACGTAACAACTCTCGGTATAGGAGCATCAACACAAACTGAGCTATGCATCGTCATAACAGAAAAGCGTTTCCTACGACTGTTAAGTGCTGATCATGTATCCCTATATTTTAGAATAAATTATCTGCCTGTATTCGTGTAAAAGAACATGTCGAGCTACTTGACAGGGATGACGAAAGAGTTTCGATGGTGGATTAACAATGATTTCGGTTCCGATGATAACTTAAAATCTTTTAATACTCGGTAAGTGGGAAAGCGTGAATAATTGACCCTCCCACACATACACGCCCTCCCAAACCGACCGTATTTGAAGAACAAAAAGCCATACCATGGACCCGAACATGAGAGCATTTTCTCGATTGCAGCAAGACATCATGTCATTGCAAATGCCCGAATCCGGTTTTTCAGGAGACGCAGATGGAATTTTTGGATACGATGTCGTCAAGGCAGAAATATGCCTTGAATAAGGGCGATAGCGTTTCTTCTCAGAACAGCTCATATATTCTAAATGAAGCGTCGCTTATATCATCCGATACAGCCTACCTGGGGTGTGGTTCAAATCAGGGAAAGCATAGTATCATTTTGAATATGGTAAGTAATCTTGCGTTTTGAAACGAATTTCACATTATTATACAGTTGAATAGTATATTATTGATGAAATAAACCCGAAAATATTCGGCTTACACACGTTGGTGTTAGTCGTCAGCAACTAACACCTCCTATGTACATTGTACATGGACTGTCCAAGGTATATGAATTCACAATTTATATGTTCATACTTCCTTTCGACTTGTGCATCACCATGTTATTCTCCTGAATGAGAGATGTTGCGACAGTGGTTAGGGCTAATAACAGAATTAGCCGAGTCGATGACTGTCCAAATAAAGACAAATTCAGAAGTGATGCCGATGCCGGTCCAAATATAAAATTAGCTCGAATGTTAGAACGGGGATATTTTTCAAGAAATTACAACAGCACTCAAACTTAAGACTTTTCTTTCCGAAAGCTGTGATGGTGGCCTATACATACGCACACAGAGCCTGTTGTGTGGCGTAATGTCTCTTTAGATAGGGACTTTCCGTTCATGTTTCATAGACTCTGTAGCCTAAACATCACCCTCGATCTAACGTAAACAAATCTGCACCGTGTAATTATAGAACGAGGTTTAAATGAGCGGTTGAATCATCTGCATCAGTGAAGCAACACAGGGAAAAGGCATCCATCAGATATTAGACCTGCAATCAATCATAGCAAATGTTATCATATCGAAACCTTGCCGACATCAGTGAACTTGCAATTCACTAATGAACAGGAAAAGACGTCCAAACGATACTTGAAAGTCGTGATTGTCCCATGCTTATGGGGATCCTCTGTGAAGCCCCGGTAAAGACGTTAGAAATATTTATAAACGCAATTTTAAGTACATATATTAATACACATCACAGTTTGAACATCTGGTGCTAAGAGATTTGCTGAGAATGCAGTTGTGAAATAACCACGTTTGCAATAAGACAAGTCCTCTGTCACATAATCACCCTCGAACTCTTGTGAAATGAACGATACTGTGGCGCAAATCTATTCAGTTTGATACCACCTAGCAGATATCGGCTTATAATTGCACGCGAAATATAGACGCGTGAAATCTAAATCCGTGATATCACATCTTCGCCGATGCCAAGCATCGATCTAAAACAGGACCACCCAAAAATGCGATTTTACGCGTCTGAATTCGTGACGCGTCTATAGTTAGACCCAAAGATATCAATTTATGTGAGACGGAAGGTGTTAACGTTCTACAGTACTCGAATACAAGGAGCCGCTATTCCCAGTAACAACTGATCACTTGATGTTGGCGAACAATGAACTGTTTGAAAGCCCTGTTAAAGTGCTCAATCACGCCGAAAAAATCCAATTTGCAGAAATAAAAGCATATGATTTATGAGTTGATCGCGAACTAAAAGCGATATAAATTATATCCATTCACCGATCCTCCTGTCTTGATGCCGTAAGCAAGCAAGATTTACAGTATTTGCCATATTCGAAGATTTACCCAAGTGCTCAATGATAAATTCTGTTTTTTTATTACCCGCAACTGCAGCCATTTTCTCGGTGATTGAACTCTATTTCCTACAGCTTACGTGTAAGCCGCCATGATGATTCTGCTTCAAAGCTGTTTTATATTGAAGAGCTTCTTAGAGGCACAGAACTTCAATATACCAGCATTGAATAGTATATTCATATTGAGACGAGCCCGCATATTTTCGGCTCATACTCGTCTGGGGTAGTCGTCAGCAATTAGTAGATTCGGGTTCGTTATTATTGAATTCATACGGTGACTCCTGAATTGCCAAAATGCGCAATAGTATGGAAGACTCGCAATAAGACCGTGCTTTTAGATCCAAAAGACATTAGCCTAACTTCACTCTAGTATCAGGGCAGCTGGTTAGAGGTTCTCACATCTCAGTGAATGTATTGATCAAATGGTGCTGTGAACATAATTGTACCGACTTTTAAAATTTGTGATCTCTACTAGTTGTTGAAAATTACCCCTGGCGAGTGTCAGTCGAATATATTCGGGTTCATGTCTATAT
>ATSW01033242.1:0-15824 GCA_000444245.1 Botryllus schlosseri
TCATGCTTTATCTCAGCTCAAACGTATTGCACAAACCTAAATTTGAAACATTACATCGGTAGAGCAACATCGGCTAGGGTAGGACATACAGGCACACTGAATTTTCGTGAAATAAATGTTATCGAATATCATGCGTAGCAAGATAAGTCTTGTTTTCACTGCTACTTAATCCGGCTAGCTCCTATCGGACGACTAAAAAGGTCATCAACTTTTAAATGGCCCACGCAATTCTTCGTAAATTTCATCTTGTCCTTTGGGCGAAAAGGTTGGCCACTCCTGACATGGAAGTTAAAAGTCGAATAACAATTACGTAAGCTGATTGTCCTACGTTTTTACTATTCCGAAATCCTGTCCCAAATCGTTCATTCTGTTGGAGTTAATAAATATATTACGGTGCAGGAACATGTTCGTATTCGGACTCGCCGTATTAACCGGGATCGTGTCACCAATTTCCGTTACGAAATACGCAGAGTACATTGACACTGGCAATGAGCAATTCGATGGCGTTATCATTGCTCTTTTGGGAAATCCTATTTTCGTATCAGGGACTATAGGGTTTGTACTCGACATCATATCGCCAGGTAACTATCAGCCGATATATATAGCGTTGTACAACACATCTTTCAAGATATATTCCTCATTCATTCATTCCCGCAGGAACTCGTCAATCGCGAGGCCTGGAAGGATACTACGAAAACGCCAGTCGAACTAGACGACAGAGATCGCTGCACGTTTATGAATTGCCTTTTCGTTCTCCGTGGAAGCGCAACAGCGCTATTCCAATTTGTCCAAGTTCTGATACGAATTCACAGATTTCGGATGATTAATAATCATGGAACCGGCCTTGCCTGGCGAGATGAGTTGAAGACTATTACCATTACGCTGACGGTTTTCATGCCATTTGGATCGTTGACATATATATCTATATATATTAGGGTTGTCTCATTCTATAGATTATATTGATAAAAAACGTCAATGAGCCTGCATGAAGCTTACGTGAAAATCATTAAGATATTGCGCAAATCGTTTGAAAGTAGCGGCTGAAGAGTGGGCGTGCCAGCGACCATAGAAAGGCAAGATGACTAGTAATCCCGAAATCACAGCCCTTGAACCTTGATTAGCTACTCGGCTATACTTCAATGATCACAACGGTGCTGGCTTGCTGATTAGTGGTTCAGGGAGTATTCTAATGGCGGTGGTTCTATATTAGGGTTGCCATACGTCCTCCTTTTTCAGAAAATTGAAAATGTCCTCCGAGGCCGCCTAAATGTCCTCCTTTTTGGCAATTCATCCTGCTTCACAGCTTTTACTGCTCTGCTAATGGACAGGGTTGACTGAAAATCGGTACAAATGACGCGAAATTGGCAATGCGGACGTTTCAGCGGGTCATTCGGGATTCGAATCAAAATAATGACCTTTTATTTTTTTTAGTCAACACCCCCACAGAAGTACCGTCAAAAGTGGGTAATGCGGGAGTCGATCCAGAATGATAAACTTATTTTTATTCAACACGACAAGATTTCCAGTAAATATTTCAAAATCAGATATTTTCAATTTCGTTAAACGTCGACCTCCTTTCCTGATTATAAAATATGGTGACCCTATTCTCTAAGCGCATAATAGGTTGGTTGACAGATCATGATTTGAGATTATTTCAGGATATGATGAGTTACGAAATATATGACGAACAAACGGCTGCTGCTTCACAAAAACGTTCATAGTATGATTGGCTTATTGTGAAGGAAACCGCTGTAGCATACATGCCTGGTTTGCATCAAGGGATAGCACAGAATCACAGGGAGAAATATTGTGAAGGGGCTTATGCAAGTGGCAAACGAATTTGTCGTTTCAGAGGGGATGCACCATCATTGAATGCTATTTTAGCAAGCTTAACAATGACATCACTTTGTCCAGTCGTGGTACATAATTGAAGTCTTGAATTCTTTAAAGATTTGGCTGAATCAGCCGAGTATGCTGGGCACAGATTGTTACAGAAAAATGAAGTGCGGTCTTCTCGCAGTTCTATGGTTGCTGGCACGCCAACTCTTCAATCGCTACTTTCGAAGGCTTAGCGCCAAATCTTATTGACTTTCATGTGAGCTTCTTGCAGGCTCACTAATCTTAATACATATACATATTAATATACCCAGTATTTTGAGGAGCGCACAATAACAAATCTATTTTTATTCGAATACATAAAATATTGCTAAGCTTGTTCTTGAGAGGGCTATTATCACCATTTTGTTCATACGATATAGCTCCGGACTATAAATTTTTAACGAATGAATTGGGCATACAGAACCCATAAAAATACGTTCAGAAAATGTCATGACCAGTCAATGTACATTGTGAACGTTCGGTAGGCTACGTGTTCGATATGTGAGCCTTGAGGATTCAGACGTTCACAAACGCACCTTTGTGGGCTAGGCACCGAACATTTTCGTGAAATATCAGTGTAATATCCAGCAATCTTATCATCTATGACCAGTATGACCACCACTAAATTTAAACTCAATATCATTTGCTGCATTACGATGTCAGCAAAAAAGAAAATTCAACACAAAACCAAGACGAAGTATACTGATTTTTGAGAAGTTTCGCTGGCACATCACGATATTTTAGTTAATAGTAATATGATGACTCGCTTACGTCGCTACTACTACTTGGCCAGTCAGTAGGCGTATAATACCGTGCGGTCGTTTACTTATCTATCTCAGATGAGACAGAAATGTCATTTTTGGTCCGCGGCGCAAAATACAGTTCTTGGGCTGCGAAGATCCCCTGAGATTCTCTACAATACTGGGTGGGTGCGAAAGCGTGACCCTTACGGGGTAGTTGGCGTAGTGGGTAGATCCGCCCCGTTTCGATTCTCGGAGAGATCGTCGGAAGTTAATCTGAGTTCCTCCTTCCCTGTGACGCTCCTTGCTACGTAATCTTTACAAAAATCCCCAGGAAAGGCCCATCGGAGGACGTCTGCAGGGAAGCTAAGGAAAAGAGTAACGATAGAGAAAAGAAAAACGTATGAATGGAAGGCAGCCGAAAGATCGAGATCTAACACTGTTATATTATAGATTACTAACCTACGGATAGATACGCAAGTCCCGTGGTTACGCTCCGGCAAGCAGTTACACTTATTGCTGAGCAATCTAAAAGCAGCATAATTGGTGGTGCTGTAACTTGCGACCCGAGGGGTGAAATTTAATGAAACTGGTCTTAATCGAGAGCTACGTACTGATTCTGAGAATACAAATTAAAATCTTGTCAGGGAAATGGAACCACGTCAAAACATCCCTCAAAGTCTGAAAATCGGCATTGTTCTGAACAATCGCTTGACGAAATTGGCCTTGTTACGTTCATCGAGTTGCGGCGGAGCCATTGTTGGAACAATGCCGATTTTCAGATTTTGAGGGCTGTTTTGAGGTGGTTCCTTATCCCCGACCAAATTTTAATTTGTATTTTCGGAATCAGTGCGGCAGTAGCTCTCGCTTAAGAACAGTTTCATAACATTTAGGCCCTTGGGTCGCAAGCTATAACCCCACCAACTATGCTGCTTTTAGATTGCTCAGCAACAAGTGTAACTGCTTGCCGGAGCGTAACGACGGTACTTGCGTATCTATCCGTAGGTTAGTAATCTATAGTTATATCGGGCACCAGGCCGATATTGTTTTTTCAAACAAAAATCAGGTGCTTATTTTCGTCTTTTGATCTTGGGTCTTGGCACTACGATCCAAGATTGTATAGAAAAGACCGGCAGATGTGGTAAATTAAGAGACAGTCGTTGGCCGTTTCACCATCCCCCTATTTGTTCATTTCATCGCATGGTGTCTTAACTCTTGTGTACCACATTGTGCATTGGTGTGTGTCTTGAGAAAATGAAAGTAAAAAATACCCAACGATTACGGGCGTAAAGAGATCTTGAGCTAATATTAATTCTAATTTTAACCACGAGTTGTTGGAACATCCTGTGTTATAAGTGTTGCCGTTGTTGGTACATCCCCGTACGTCGCCGTTATGACGACGTCTCTATAAGCAAGCTCAGAAAAGACCCGCAGAAGGACGAATGGAAATAGAGCAGGAAAAAGCGTCTAACCAAATAGAAAGACACCCGAATCCAAGCGCGAATGATCAAAATCGAACATTTTACTTTACACTGGTGACAGTCGCATTGAATGAAATTAAAGCATAGATACGTACTTAGGGTTGTGTTTAAAACAAAAATCAATTTAAAACAAACATGTTTAAAACAAGGCCTTTGTGTCTTTGTGTCTTGGGTCTTCATGTCTTTCATGTCTTTCATGTCTTTCATGTCTTTCATATGGGTCACAGTGCGGTGTGAACGGAACCACGCAACCCGCTACCTAAATTATATTCACCGATACTTTCGTCAAATCATATATGGCCAGTCAATGTGTGCGAAGAGCGGCGAAAATTCTGGTATTTACTCAACTTTTATGAAAATTAAAAGTTGATACTCCGTGAAAACAGCCCCGAAATTCCTTAGGCTATCTTCCTGATTGGAGGTTTAAACTACTTCTACTTGACAAACTGAAAGTAGCGAAAAGTAAGTAAGTAAATCACAAGTTATTACGAAGTAGAAGTAGCGGAAAATTAGATCTACTTGAGTAAGTATCCTAGTAGCGGAAAACTACTTGGGTACTTCAAAAAAGTAGACGTTCTTCGTTACTGACCACCTCTGCAACTAACTAACGGTTTTTTGAGTAGTTCTAGTTCTAGTTGCTGATTTTGAGAATTGAATAGTTGTAGTTGCGAATTTTGAAAATTGACTAGTTCTAGTTGTAGTTGCGGATTTTGAAAATTGACTTGTTCTAGTTTTAGCTGTAGGTGCGGATTTTGAAAATTGGGTAGTTCTAGTTCTAGTTCGAATTGCGAATTTTTAAAATCGGGTAGTTCTAGTTTTAGTTCTACCTAGTTGCGAGTTTTAAAAATTGAGTAGTACTAGCTGCGCTTTTTGAAATTCAAGTAGTTTTAGAAGTCTGCCGCTCGAACGTCCGCATTACTTATACCGTAATTTATGCCAATTTTCAGTTGACGCAGTCAATTAGCCTGGCTGCGTAAACGAGGATGAATTGCAAAAAGGAGGACATTTAGGCGTCCTCAGAGGACATTTTCAATTTTCTGAGAAAGGAGAACGATGGACATATTGGTAACCCTAACCACTAAGGTATCCCGCCACTCTAGATACTTCGAAACTAGGGCCAGAAACTGTAAAGACGAAGGAAAATTACGATATTATGAATACGAGCCATTCTATATCACACGAGCAGAGTTGAAAAAGTGGGTTGAAACGGATTGAACCCAAACTGAACTGTGAGCACAATCACTAGGACTCTGACTCGAGTCACATCACTATGACTCGAACTCGACCCTCTACTCATTGACTCGGACTCGGACTTGACTCGATGGTGAATTGGAAATGACTCGACTTAACACGAGTCAAAATTATAAAAGTGAGATAGACTTGTGACTCGGTACCTTGTGACTCGACCTGATATGTTGAAATTGAATTTTGATACTCTCTCAGTCAACATGATCAGATTTACCGGTAAAACTGCTGGAGGTGATGCCATTGAAAATATGGGCTCGTAATTATACAACTAAAGATGGGTTCGGTTCATGTGCGGCGGTCGAGACTATTGATGAGGTTTTTGCGGGTTTCCTGCGGTTTGTATTTACTTTATTGAAGCATGTAGTTATTTCGTTACCTAAGCTAGAGATTGTCGCTCTTCAAAAATATTTGAAATGCCCACGCACCCAGCACCAGACCAAATTAAAGGGAAGCTCATATTCCTTACGTCGCACACATTTTCCAATTCACAACTTTCACGGTGATGGTAGTTCCCTCTACGGATCGCATTCGTCTAATCTGCCCCGGTCGGCCGAACCTATATCAGCCAACATGCTGCGGTCATTTTCGTCGAAAGATTTTGCCAACACCGATCATTGAAACAGTATGCTACACTACGCGGAGTCGCATGATACCCAAACTTCACACGTTTTAGTGAGTCGTTGCATGCAATAGAATGGTCCTAACTGTCGGTGTCTTATAGTCCCGCAACCGCACGCTATACATCCCTGGACTAAAGCGCCCCACCACCTCAAGTGATCCTATAAGAATATACCAGTCTCTCCTAATTGAGAAACAGTTTTAATCATTTCTGTAAATTATGCGTTTTTTTAATTGTTATTTTTGGATATTCGTAAAAATAAGTCTAGTGACATTAGATCGTGCAAAGTGTGAGATAAATTTAAAAGCTGAATGGATACTACTCTAAAGTAGTTTTGACATCCTTCCTATCTTGCATCGTAGTCTCGTGATGTTTTGAAATGAATAAATTGCTAATAAACTGAGACTGTTCCTGTCAAAAAATACTATTACTTTACTTTCATTGCCGAAATATTTTGAGCTCCTTCGAGCAGGGACGGAATAAGTAACCGTCTGTTCATTATTCAGAACAGTGGTTTTTTTTTTTTTTTCAAGGGGTCCGGAGGAACCGCAGTAAACTTCCCCCCGTATTGGGTCCTCTGTGTCGTAGGACATAGATTTCCCATCGCGGTTGACTCGCATTTTACCTTCACATTTTTTTCCGTCTCAGCATGAAGGTGCAGCGAGTCTGCATAGCCAGGCTTTGAGGGGCTTGAGTCTGCGGCCACAAGCTTGACCTCGCCACCTTGGCTATGCATGGGGATTAAGACACCTTTCTGCCAGCATCCCCGGGGGTCGCACTATGAAAGCCTTACGGCCATACTCGTCCTAGGTTCGTGAGACAGCGATTGGATAGTATTTACGTTGGACCACTAGGGTTTCGCACCGCCCAGCGTCCAGTAAGGCGATGCTTACCTTAATACAGTGGTTTATGGTGGCGAACCGATTTTCGATTTGAAAACGTCCCGCGACCTACCTATAAATTTGGTAAGCTGGTAAGCTTCGTTATTAAAATAAATGTCACCACCTGCGCCCACCCCCATTCACGCCCGATTGTCGGATGCTAATTGATTAAAAAAGATCAGCACCTACCAGTGTTGGGATGACTCGAGTCAGGACTTGGCTCGAGTCAGACTCGAGTCACCTTTTTCGCATGACTTGACTTGACTCGAGTCACTTTGCTAAAATGACTTGACTGGACTTGCCTCGGCGTATCAGAAATGTGGAATGACTCGTGACTCGGAGCAAAATTTACGAGTCAATTTAAAGTCACCAAGTAATCGGTATCGATAAAAATCACTGTATCTTGCATATGTTCGGATTGTTCGCGAAACGCTGGTGTAACCCGTGAGAGCGACCAATCATTCAATGATCGTGCGTTTCACTGATCCTCGATTGTTCTCTCAGCACAAATAAATTTAGCGCAAACGAAGTGATTGAAGCTTACAGCTTAACGTTGTCGTAATTCTAGTAGTAAAGTAGTAAAATAGCAAAATGTCTATTTCCGTTCTCTGTTCTTACCCTAACTAAACCTATTGTTTTATTGAAATTGAATTCGAATATAGTTTTGTCCTCAACCATTGGCGTAGGCTCGAATTGTATCATATTATTTGTAAATGGGTAATGTATTGCATCTTATTAATTCGTTTCTCAGCCCTATTCCGGTTGATAACTATAAACTGTGGCTACGCAATTACGTAGTTTAACAGTTCTACGTATATGTGAGCGATACAGCGCCTTCCTGCGTGTCTATTCAACTCTATATTCGGTCATCGGTTCGGAATCAATGACCACTCAAACTGTATTTCAGACAGCTAGCAAATTGCAATTACGTAATCATATCTCATACATACTTTGAAAAGGCAACTTGACTTGAAATGTGACTTGACTCAAGTCAAAATGTGCAATGACTCGAAGATAGTGACTTGATCCCAACACTGGCAACATCTCGACTCCAGAGAAAAGCTAAATGAAGCCATCGATGTCTAGATTCACGCATGCGGCCTGACCTTGCTCTGCGTGGTGTTGTAATATCGCGCCATGAGAAGCCCATACTAGATTCCTTATTCGTTTGAATTCGTTTTCGTAGATACTCAATTGCTCATGTGAAAGCTGATAATTAAATCTAGTCTGACTTGAACTCAAATTAGTTCTCTATATATATTGATAGTCCTTCCAGCACGCATTTTAAACCTCAACTTTTCTCATGAATTCCAAGTATGGCAGCAGTGAAGCGATTTCTAAAATATTTTGACCAGGTATGATTTATTGTTTTCGGCGACTTTTTCCCATAATGCGGTTTTGAAACTATGAGAAAAAGCAAAATTTTCCAATTCGTCTGGTCTTGTCCAGCTCTGTAATGCGAAGAGACACAGAACCCACATTAGAACTTAGCTTCACCGAGAAACGTTCGTTTTCTTACCTTGAAGTCTAGCATCTCGAACTGTATCGCAGTCTGTTGCTCTGTTGGAGGCACGACCTTGTGGATTCTGTCAAGTAGAAACCGCCATGAGTTAAAAGGGTTGAGCATTTTGACACAAAAGAGACGACGAATCCAATTATTTTCCGAAGATAATGCTATACGTTGCCAATGTCATAATGACCGTTGTGGGTACGAAATTGAGCATCAATGGGTACGAAGATCCTTGGGCCACAGAGCTACTTCTCATACAGATATCGCAGTACAGTTTTATGTTATGCCATAGCAATCTTTGCTTTAGAAAAAATAAACAAATAAGTGTTGTTATTTAGTAAGAATCCCCCTTGTCTAATTATAACACGTTTACGCTTGTTGTCAGCCAGGTGCCTAGCCAGCCCAAAAAAGGAAATGTGGCGTCAAATTATCAGAGTCAAGTTGCCTGCATGCACAAAGGCATAAAATACCAATTTAACGTTCAATTGAGCTATAAAAGTCATTTGATTTAGCAATATATATATCTAAAAAAGTTAATCAGATTTTTAGGGGTACACAAAATGCTCTGGAGACAAAGGAGTACGAGCAGCAAACACGGTTGGGAACCCCTAATGTAGGTAGCATTCGATGTTGCACGACTCAAAAGCTGAAAAGCGATGTGTGGTAAAGAGAAAGTTATTGTGTCGCGCGAATATCGCGTTACGGCCAAGGAAGTAAGTTTCCGCCCCCAGATGATAGGGAATGGAATATGCACTTACTGGAGCAGTTCTTTCTATAGCTGTAAACCTTCTTTGGCTTTGCTGGCGTTACGCAAGGGGTTCTGCGGATATAGATCTGTTTGCTCACTGGCGCGATGTAGACACAGTCGTTCCTTTGGGCGGAAGCGCAGCTTACGACTGTTCTTGGAGGAGAACAGCGCGTAGCAGGAGCAGCTCGAGCAACGGCACAAGCTGACACCGCAGCTGGGGCGAAGGAGAATGTTCGAGCTGAAGAAAGCACAAACAAAATGATCGTTCACACAAAATTACTGGCTTACTTTGCTGATATCGATTTCTGAATAACATGCATCATACCCGGTAGGTAACAGTAGTAGGCCGAAGCCATTCCGAGCATAGCGAGCATCAAGATGAAACGCATATTTCTTCGTTGCTTGATATCCTGAAGGATGAATGTTCAACTGTAATGATCAATAATGAAGTGATGAGATGTTACCAACCCAGCGCTTTTATGCATGGGCATAGTCGAGCAAGATAGAATCTCTCTGGTCGGAGTGTGTGTAGCTGCCACTTGAATGACTATGAAAGAGAGAACGGTCTCTCCATTGAAGCTAAGTAAGAATCAACACTCCAATATGTAATTGAAAGATGTAAAAAAGTCGACACACAACTCCTGAGGTAATGTGCAACGCTTAACTGACAGTTTCTTTAGAGACTAAACACGAATGACGCACGAGAGGTAAGAATGAGAGGTGAATCATTCGACATCTCGGAAGCGCATCACTTGCGAGATTCCGGTGTTTGTGTTGTATATTCCGGCGCTGTATCAACATCGGAATCTTTGCACGGTATAATTTCAGCGTTTAAATGATTCAGCGTGTGCTCAAAGTACTGGAGTAGATATGGAGGATGGCATGTTGACGGAAATAGCTGCAACGAAGTGCAATGGCTTCCCGTCATTCATATCACCGATTCCCTGGAAATTATGTCTGGGATGAGAGAAATATAGGTTGTTTGTTAGATATGCAAAGATTAGCTTGCATCATTCACAGAACACGACGAAAACCGTTGTCATTACGTCACTTTTTGTGTCCACATCGCGAATTCATTGGTATGATGACAACCCACACATTGTATTTTATACTATATGAGCTTAGCGAAGTGCCGTGGAACTTTTACGCCAAATTACTTGTGTTCTTTCCAAATGTTTCGAGTGCAGCGTGCAGTTGAGTCGTTGTCGTCAGTTTCCATGCGCTGCAACTAGGGTTGCATTTGTAACAAAGGCCCTCGTTTGAAACATGTCTTTTACTGTTCTATTTTCAACTTTTTCTCAACTTTTGAAATACCTCCTGTTTCAAATACAACCCTAGTCGCAAAATCTCTCTGTGTGTGATCATCTTCCAATCTTCCCATTCATCTAAATTTGTTTTGCAGGTTTCTATGATTCTTCAAAATCAAGTCTTCAATCAGTTGCTCCGTTACCTCCATTCGTCTTTCTCTCATCCATGTTGCTTTGTGTGTCCTTCATATCCTTATATCCTGCCGGCAGCGCCATACAATGTAGCCAAAGGTGGTCACGGTCAGTAACGAATTACTTCTACTTTTTCGAAGTACTCAAGTAGTTTTCCTCTACTTACAGTATACTATCTCGAGGATATATAATATACCGCTACGTCTACGTTGTTATATATTGTGACGTGCACTTATCCTTTTCATTGTTTACAGTTTGTCTAGTATAGCTTACAAGCATTATTCTCCCCGTTTTGACTGAGATTCTATAATTTTCGTCATGCTTCGCGCGAAATATATACGGAGTGACCCATAAAGTTCCACGAAAGTCCCGGTTAACAGTGATTGTGTGGTTCATGCGTGCAATTTTAGGCCGTATGTAGTCGCTCATATGTCGCATTCATCATAGAAAAGACAGCAAAACGTTTACGATCTACCAGATTTTCAGTCGCGTTCCTCGTCGGGCAAAGCGTCAATGTATAGCCTAGTCTCCAGTAGCCTACAACTTATCCGCATCGCCCATCGTCTTGTTAACAACGGGCGTCGCAATACGAGGGAGGCGGCCATACCGTGACATTGTCTGAAAGGGTGCACTCGGGCGAAAAAAGGTATGGAACCATTGATCTACAGCAGGATTTTTCAACTTTCTTTCGGCCGTGGCCCATCTTCCAGGTTTAAAATGTTCTGGGGTCTACCTATTAGTCCTGCTCAATGCGAGATAACCGCCGGCGTCGATATGCCTATTCTTCTAAAATACAAACCTTTTTTCTTACTATCCGTATCAAAATCCAGACCTCATGTGACATGAAATCGCGCGAAGCGAAGGCGAATGAAGCGGACCAAAGTTGAATGAATCTACTCGAAAAAACGACTTACAAAATAATTTTGGCGACCTGCGAGCTCCTTACAAATTCGGGTGCGGGTGTCGTGCCGTTACTGATCTGGTAGCCCGTATAACTGTCGCGTACATTATGGCCGTCCGCTATTCCACGCTGACTGCAAAACATAGTTATCTGGTCCTCGCATTTACGATTTCAGTTTGCGTGATTGGGGTATTAGTTTCACTATATGGTGGAAATATATAACTGGGATAGCGAAGCGATTCTTGACGAGCTTCAAACAATTCTCAACGTGATTTTGGTGAATAGGATAGAGAAAAAAATTATGATGCAAGCCGTGCGTAGATAAATGTCTTGCATAGCCTACCTACTGAAGTCGCGATGTCAGTAAATTAAATCCAATGATTCATGCGCCTCTTACATTTTGTGAAATGATTTCCAAAGGAAGTTGATAGATATAGTAAATTGCAATTATGGTTATTTATATGTTACAATAATACGACCTGACGAAGTACCTTAAATCTACATCAAATTCACTTCAGTCCGTGTTTAATGCACATCCCTTTGAACGACACACGACATAAATATGACTTCGCTGGAATACTTTCATCAACCTTTCAGTTACTATATAATCGTAATTATTTTATTTGCCGTTAGCCGTGGGTTGTTATAATAGGCGTAGCCGGGTGAGAAAAAACGTCGTTTCCTCTTCCCATTGTCGACTTTTCGGCTACATTGTGACCCCAAGCGTGTGACTATTTCTCGTCAGAGTCGGTTGAAAAGCTTGGCGTATAGCCTATGTACAATTCGATGTTATTAATATATGTTTTGAGAGTATAACATAACAAATATAACTGAATTCTTCCTAAACCTCCCATTTTCCCGATATATAGCTCTGTGGCGCACCTCGAAATCTCGAAATGCTTCTGTGACCCACTGCTGGTTGAAAACCCTTGATCTATAGCAAGGTGTCATTTGTATCACGTGCGGTCGAATCCTCATGCTGTTGAAAATATATATCTCCTGCATGGGATGAATAGCCACACAATTCCAGCTCTTTGCACCGTATGCATACGTCAACTTTCAAGCTTTGACGCTTCACGAGGCGTCCTTATGACTAATGTTCACAAGTACTTCCTTGGTTGAGTTGATTCAAAGACAGCAAATTGTATTTCTACTTGAAGTAGTTTTGGGCTGCTCTACGTTTACTTGTGTATAATTCTGTGTCGCTACTTCTACTTGAGTAGCCTTCTTTACTATGTTGACGACTTCTGCTTATTATTTTATTGATACGAATATAAAAGAAGGTCCATACGTGGAGGGTTCCTTAAAATGAATGACCACCATCGATCACTCTACGCAATACAACACAAATTAGTAATTGCAATCAAGTAATCAAAATGTCCGATCACGATACACATCAGTTTTCAAGGATATTTGACGCATGAGATCCTCGGCATTGCGCTAGCTTTACTATTTAGAGCAATGCGTTGGGCTTCCACTGAGATGTCAACATATTAAAGACTTCGCGATGGTGATTCACAAAGTGATGCAATGACAATGAACTGCGAATGATGCTAGCTCCTCTTTGCATCTCTCGCAAACAACCTGCTGCTATTCTTCAAACATAAGTTACAGGGAATCGGGGATATGAATGCGGGAAGTGATCGCATTTCGTTAAAACTATTTCAGTCAACAATAAGTCATCCTCCATATCTACTCTAGTACTTTGAGCGTATGCTCAATCACTTAAACGCTGAAATTATCCCACGCAAAGATTCCGGTGTTGATTCAGCACCGGAATATGCAACGCAAACACCGGTATCTCGCAAGTGATGCGCTTCCGAGATATCGACTGATTTCAGATCTCATTCCAACCTCTCGTTAGTGCGGAGCGGATCGACAAATTCTCGGGTCCAGCTGTTACAAACGTCACGCTTATCCATAAATATTCTCACCTTATCAAAATAGTACTGTCCCGGCTCCGATCCGGTCCGGCCAAAATTGAAAAAAATCCGGCCGGATATCCAATCTGCCTCAGGTCCATGCTCCGCACTACCTCTCGTGTTTCATTAGTAATCAGTGTCTAAGGGAAGTATCAGTACGTGTTTCGCATTACCATTGTGGACTTTGTGTAGACTTTTTATCTTTCGATTACATATTGGAGTGTTGATTATTACGGCATTTCAATGACGAGACCGTTCTCTCTCTCTCTTTCATAGTCATTCAAGTGGCAGCTACACACACTCCTCCGACCAGAGAGATTCTATCTTGCTCGACTATGCCCATGCATAAAAGCACAGGGTTGGTAACATCTCAACACTTCACTGTCGATCATTACAGCTGAACATTCATCCTTCAGGATATCAAGCAACGAAGAAATATGCGTTTCATCTTGATGCTCGCTATGCTCGGTATGGCTTCGGCCTACTACTGTTACCTACCGGGTATGATGCATGTTATTCAGAAATCGATATAAGTAAAGTAGCCGAAGTCAGTAATTTTGTATGTACGATAATTTTGCTTGTGCTTTCTTCAGCTCGAACATTCTCCTTCGCCCCAACTGCGGTGTCAGCTTGTGCCGTTGCTCGAGCTGCTCCTGCTACGCGCTGTTCTCCTCCAAGAACAGTCGTGAGCTGCGCTTCCGCCCAAAGGAACGACTGTCTCTACATCGCGCCAGTGAGCAAACAGATCTATATCCAGAGACCCGCTTGCATTACACCAGCACAGCCAAAGAAGGTTTACAGCTACAGAAAGAACTGCTCCAGTAAGTGCATATTCCATTCGCTATCATCTAGGGTCGGAAACTTACTTCCTTGGCCGTAACGCGATATTCACGCGACACAATGACTTTCACCGTAACACACATCGCTTTTCAGCATTTGAGTCGTGCAACATCGAATGCTACCTACACCAGGGGTTCCCAACCGTGTTTGCTGCTCGTACACCTTTGGGGCTTCAGATCATTATGCGTAGCCTACCCCGAAAATCTGATGAAATATTTCAGATATATATTGCTAAATTAAATGGCTTTTAAAGCTCAATTGACTTGGTATTTTAGGCCATTGCCCATATACTCTAATAAATTGTTGTTAGCTTGGTAATTTGGAAAATAAAATTCAAAAGCCTTTCTTTTTTCGGCTGGCTACGCACCTGGCTGACAACAAGTGTAAAAGTGTTATAATCAGACAAGGAGGATTCTTACTAAATAGCAACACTTATATATGTTGATCCTTTTTCGAAGCAAAGATTGTAATGGCATAATATATAACTGTGCTGCAATATCCGTCTGTAAAGCTTTTATGTGGCCCAAGGATCCTCGTGCCCCTTGATGCTCAATCTCGTACCCTCAACGGTCGTTATGACATTGGCAACGTAGCATTCGGAAAATAATTGGATTCGTCGTTTCTTTTGTGTCAAAATGCTCAACACTTTTAACTCATGGCGAATTCTACTTGACAGAATCCACAAGGTCGAGCCTCCAAAAGAGCAATAGACTGCGATACAGTTCGAGATGCTAGACTTCAAGGTAAGAAAACGAACGTTTCTTGATGAAGCCAAGTTCTAATGTGAGTTCTGTGTTTCTTTGCATTACAGAGCTCGACAAGACCAGATGAATCGGAAAATTTTGTTCATTCTCCTGATTGCAAATCTGCATCATGAGAAAAAGTCGTCGAAAACAATAAATCATACCTGGTCAAAATATCTCATAGGTGCATTTGCTGCAGCCATACTTGGAATTCATGAAAAAGTTGAGGTTCAGAATGCGTCCAGGACAGGGATAGACTACTGGATTGATAACTAGTTACGTGACCGCGTACTCAGTTAACGGTATGAGGGCATTGCATACAACAGGAGTTGAGGCGTAAGAGTGTCGTTGCGCTAGATCTAGTCTATACCCCTGGTACAGGAATAAGGACACTCAGTACTATATATACAGTATACACGGAACTAATTTCAGTTAAAGTCACACTCGATTACATCGTGCAGGCACACGACTCATCTTCTTACACGTAAGTCAATACGAAAACTAATTCAAATGATTAGGGCGTAGCATACACTTCTCACGTCGCGATAGTCTTAAATCGCAGAGCCAGGCCGCGCTGTCAGAGGAAAGTATGTTGGAATCCAGTCACTCGTGGATTTTTAACCGAGCGAGATAGTGTAATGGTTATGCGTCCGGCTTCTCGAGCGGTATGTCGTGGGTTAGATCCCCGGCCGGGTCACACCAAAGGCTCGAAAATTGGTATCCGCAGCTATCCTGCTAGGCGCTCAGCAATCACGGATAGCATGGAGGAGAAAAACGGGGGCGCAGACTAGATGACCTCATGGGGCCGTATCACAACTCCGTCGTCAAAGCATCTCGATGGTGCAGGCGAAAAAGAATATCATCTCTCTCTCTC
>ATSW01033270.1:0-11301 GCA_000444245.1 Botryllus schlosseri
TTTGTTTAAAAGTGTCTGTAGCTTTCACATGCAGCCTAAATTGTCCGAGTTTTGGATTATTTTTAAACAGTTTCATACAACGCTTGCGCTCTTGTGACGTACGCCCAAATAGACCATGAACAACACCATGCAGAAAAATGTACGGTGCGAACTTCAAATCAATTTAAAATTTGATGTTGGCTAATTCCTTTATAATTAAGCAAATTTCTTGACATTTTTCATGTAAGCCCGCAGAATTGTTCAATATCTACAGATGTTAGTATTGTTGAATTCCGAGTCAATAAAAATGATTTCTTTTTAAAAAGATTAGCCAGTTTATAAAATGACGGGTTGACAACCTCAAAATTCTTTAATCATTCATGATACCCACCGTAAATACAATGATTACAAATCGAAAATTTCACAAAAAAAAATTAGTAAATTTTCAGTGTGAAAAGTGAAAATGGTACAGTTGAAAAAGTTTTGATTATAGTGAAAAAAAAATCGGTTTTGAAAATTTTCCGAATTGCAATCACTTGAGTAGCGTAAGTGCCTTAATTGGTGTAAGTAGGCGGAACCTATTTTCAATGCTCTAAAAAGTAGCATTTTGAAGACCATTTCTGAAGAAACCGTTCTCTCTCAGGTGCCGCGTCGTACGAAGTGTTGGTGAACGGCGAAGAAGGAGAGAATTCGCAAACAGTGACGCGTCCAACGTTAGAGATCGACCAATTGCAGCCCGGAAATTGGTACGAGCTGCAAATATTCTCGATAGACGCCAAAAATCGCAAAAACGAACAAGGCAGTCGACCAATCAGAGTGCAGACAGGTTAGGAGTCACCGTTTATGTATTGTTTGCAGTTTCGCGACATTTGTTTTTTCCAGTTCCGAACGCCCCGCGTGATGCCGAGATATCCAACATGACAACGCAATCTGTCACAATCGAATGGACACCAGTAAGAGGTAGGGCGTGGCTAGACTGGAGTCACAAATTTTTGCTGACTCTACCCGAGTCAATATTTTGCTTTCCTAAAATTTCTTGTATCGAGCCGCAATTGTTTGGTGACTTGACTGGAGTCTCGGTGCTCATTATAAACCAGGGTTGTATTGACTCGATCCGACCCGAGTCGCGACTTTCTGATGACTCGACTTGACTCGAGTCATTTTTTCAAAATACGGAAATGACTCGACTCGAGTCAATCTGTGTATTGACTCGACTTGGACTCGAGACGTTGCCCATGACTCGAACCAAGTCATGACTCGAGACTCAGACGGCCACGACCGACATTTCATTGTAATTTTGAAAAATAGTAAAGTAAACACCCTATTGGGACTTCGTTTATGGTACTGGTACTTGATAATGCGACCAGAAACTGATAAAAGTGAGGAAAATTAGTATATTACAAATGCGAACCATTCGCTATCACCAAAAAAAGTTATAAAAAATGGGTTTAACACTTTATCTGGAAACTGATCAGTCAACATAATGACTTGGACTCGAACTCAAGTCATAATAGCATGACTCGGACTCGACCTTCTGCGAGAAGACTTGGACTCGGACTTGACTTTGTGGTGAATTGAAAATGACTCGACTTGACTCGAATCAAAACTATAAAAATGAGATTGACTTGGGACTCGGAGCCTTGTGGCTTGGTTACAACCCTGTCATAAACTTACGAGGTTGACTTGAGTAAATTAATATGTAGTGCTCCAAATCTTATTGAAATGTCGACTTTCAGCCTGCACCGTTCATTGTGTGGCCTACCATCGTTTGTGAGTGAGGATGATTGAGTTCTTTTACGAGTAAGAAAACATGAAGTAACAATTAAAAGCGCATACCTTGTGATTCCTAATGTAACAATGTCGACAAACAAGATCTGAACTTGAAAATGGAAACAGTGACTTGTAACTTCAATTGTTACACCACGTTTTGCTGTGTACAGTAAATAAACTAGTCTTCAAAGTAAACGCGTTTCCGTTTCAGTTTATACAGCCTACAGTAGTTGTATGAACTAAATTGCAAACAACTTTTCCGCACAAGTCCCAGGTCTGGTTTCGAACCACCGTCATAGTTAAAGCTTTGATGTTTCATGTTCACTATTTGCAGGAGCTGCGCTCTACGTTGTGAGCGTGTCTGTGGAGGAAGAAGGGGTGTCTTCGTTTGACGAGCAGTGGACCGCTGTTCGCGTATTCGATGGCGTCGTCACTTTTGATGTTTTATCAGAAGAGACTTCTGTCACAATACAAAGGTGAGTAGATAGACAATCTATTGCTTTGTAAATAATAATCGTAAATTGGATTAGTGATAACGTTACTACTAGGACTAGGTGATTAGATTCTTAATGGACTGTTCAAGCTTAACTCATTTTTGCTACTTTGTTGCGCTGATATCAGACGATGTATATTTTGATGAAAGACGGGGAAAGTTGAAATATGCACCTTTTCTGCGCCCACTCAGGATCTAATGCCATTTCTCCATCACATTCAAGATAATTTGGTATTGTTTTGGCCATGCCTATATTTCGTTGCACTTTGATACAATGCAGGGTTGGGCACGACTTCACAGATCTGTCATCACCAGTAACGTGCATAGCATGGTATCACATGTTTTGTATGCTGGGATGCGGCAAATCGAGGTTTACAGTCTTCTATCGTGGAAAATACGATCGCATCTATAGTTCTCATTGATACGTTTTTCAGACTGAATCCCGGAACGTTCTTTCAACTCGAAGTTCGTTCGACAGGAGACAAAGCTCGCTCAAGCGAATCTGTCGTGTTGTCTGGATCGACTCGTGAGTCAAGTTCCGCGTTTGAGAGATTTTATTCTAATCCAACGCGCACAACTAAATAATTGTAATTGCCCAATTAGACTGTTCGAGCAAAACGCAGTCAATGTAATTCTATAAATTAATTTGTGAAATGTTTATATGCTCTCTTTTTTGGATTTCACGAAATTGCCACAGGAGAACTGGTATTGTGTGAAACTAGCGAAGCTCTCTGTACGTGCATTTGCCAGTCTCGTGCTCACGAGTAGGAAATATGATTTGATATGGAGTGAACTTAATTTTTATTGTATTTCTTTCTAATTCGGAATTTCATTCAGTTTTGAATTCAGTCATTGTAATTACAATCTGATTTGAAAAAAAGCTGTCCGCCTACATTTCTACTTTTAATCAAATTTGGAAAAAATACGTGAAGATATAATGCAATATAATTTGAAAAAAAAATGTGTCGATATAGTTCAAATTGTGATCAAATTTAGAAAAACTGTGTAGATATAATTCTAAAATTAATCTACTTTGGAAAAAAACTGTCTAGCTATAATACAATTCTAATCTAATTTGGAAAAGCTCATCCGCCGCTTTCTCATAGTACCCGGAGAAGTGACCGATATCGTAGTAAGAAGAATATCGTCAAGCTCCGTCACCCTGGAATGGTCCGAAGTCGGAACTGCCGATTCTTACCGGGTCACCCTCGAAGACGACGTGGGCGTGGTCGCCACCGCGACAGTACAAGAACCAACGATCACTTTTGAGGAACTGCCGGACGGAACTTGGTTTCGAGTTTTTGTCGTAACGTTTGACTCTCAAAATCGTTCCAGTTTTGTGGCCGGCACTTTGTTGGATTTCCAATCCTTGCCTAGAGATGTAGCTGGCATTCGGACGACATCAGTGAGTACCTCTGGGTTGACACTCGTTTGGGAGTCAGTCCGTGGGGCAAGTGGTTACGAGGTTACCGTTCTGTGGCGCTCGGACGAAGTGTCAGCGACGCATCTACAAAGAGAAGGGCAACTGGATAGCAGAGGGTTGGCTCGCAGAACTTTCGCTACCAGACTCACAAACTTGAGCATAGCGGAACTGGACTCTGGCACGACGTACTGGTTTGAAATTGTTGCTGTGTCGGAAGAAGGGAGACGTGGCGGCGTGGGTCAACGGCAAAGTGAAACTACATGTGGGTTGATTTTATTTTATTATTTTAATATTTGTTTTTCTTACATAGTTTATAATTTATTCGCTCAAAAAAGAAGTTGTGGGTTGATTTGACTTTTTCGTGATTCAAATATTTGACACCTATATTCGCATTTTCAAACCGTTGACGTCATATTTGGTGATACAATTGTTGATATACAATGTTTATTTCAATTCCTATTAGTTTCTGACTATTACCCCTGACGAGTGTCAGCCGAAAATATTCGGGTTATTTCAACATCAATATGTCATTCATTGTAAATTCAAGTCCCGTTCCTACAAGAGACTTCAAATTTGGTAATTATTTGATTTGCTTTTGACAAATCTATCGGTATTTCGCAGTGCCGTCCGGAATTTCGGATATCGACGTCAACTCGGTATCGGAAAGTGTGATTTCTATCTCGTGGGGAGAGGTCAAAGGTCAGTGGATAAACTTGTGCGAACTAGTAATCTAGTTCTAATCTGGTTAGTTGAGAGTCAACTAGCTACTAGTTCTAGTTCTGGTTCAAATTTTGAAACATGAGTACCGGTACGTCTAGTTTAAATTCTAGTTGCGAGTTTTGAAAGTGAAGTAGTTTTTACAAGTATTCTCTTGGCCGGTGTTGCAATCAATTTTTATTTTTTAGGAGCACAATCCTACTTTGTGGACGTCTCCACGCTGGGTGTGGTCATATCACAAATGGAGGTGGATCGTCCACAGATCGTCGTCGGAGATTTGGAGTCCGGGACGGAATACGTTTTTGTCGTCAGACCGGTCGGCAATAAACAACGAGTCGAGTTGGTTGCAAACAGAACGGAAACGGTGAAAACGCGGCCTTCCTCCCCAAAAGAATTCAAAGTCGATGATTTCACGGTCGACAGCATTTTATTTCGTGGAACGCCCCCAAAGGTGGGAATTCGCTGACAAAAAAAAACTTAATATTACACATACATAGTAAAATTAACTTGATAGCTTTATTCTATAAAATTTTTTCGCCTGACTCTCATCAAGAGCTTATGATAGTATTTACGGTCAGAAATTATTTGATTATTATCAATTACACTACTACCTACCGTAAATGCTATGATTTCAAATCCACAATTTTGAACTCCAATAACTTTTAAGCTTTTACCAGTTTGAATTGGGGTTAATTTACCGTACATCGTTTTTGTAGACAACTTAACAATTCCACGGAGTTGCCAGTAAAATTTGGAAAAAAAGCCATCATTTATTTAATAAATTAAAAATTTTCCAATTCCGATAGCTTCGCATCTACGGGTTGGAATTGGGCCAAATTTGGCGTGCATCCATTTTTTAGCAGACCTGACAATATTTTCAAGTAGGGAACGCTCATATTCAGTGCCACATTCATCTTCTAATGTCAAATTCAGCAAGTGCCGAATACGCTGTTAACCAAACAAGTCAATTATTGACAAACAACTTAGTACACGGTAGACTGGTTTTTCCCGTTATTACTACATATGGACAAATATTTTCTACATTAAAAATTTGTTTTACCACTATTTGTTTGCTAATGATGAGAGTCAACGAAATTATTTTAGCGAATAAATTAAAAATATAAACACATCACTTTGTATAATTCCTAAGTTCTGTACCACGAATGGATCGTTTTTAGAGAAATGCTGAAAAATAACAAAGTCATTAAATAATTTCACAGGCTCGGTTCGTTTTGTAGTCAATGTCGAGTATGTCGATAACAACCGCCAGACTCAAGGGTTTCTGGTGAACTCGTTCGAACCTGCCGTGGAAGTCGGGGGCCTCGACCCGGGGGTGGCGTATCAGTTGTTTGTCGTTGCCTATGGAGACGAGGAAGAGGAGTCTGCAAGCGCGAAAAGTGAAACAATCGTACAGAGGACGGCCGTTTCAGCCCCGACTAACTTGAGAGTGGAAGAATTCGGAGAAGATTTTGTGACGGTTTCGTGGGATGCTTCCGAAGGTATGACCTCATTTACTAATTCTAGTTTTCTGCGTGGAATAATTTGAGCGATATGCCGGTTATCTAATTCTAATGTAATTTGTGAAATGTTTCAATGCCGTTATTTTAATTCAAATCTCGTGTCTGGATTTTTGGAAAACGCTGCAGGAGAAGTGTATTTTGCGAAACAAGCCAAGCTTGTCGTAGACATTTGCTATTCTCGTGCTTATGAGGATCAGCTGTGATTTGATATAAAGTGAATTTGGTTTTTGTTGGGTTTCTTTGTGATTACAAATCGAATTCAATTTCTTAGATTTTGCGAATTGTGATTCTCGTTCTAATCTCATTTTCGCAACAAAAACTGTGTAGCCAAGTCTAATCTAATTTGGAAAAAGGATTAGCTATCATTCTAATCCCAATCTAAGTCAGCAAAGCTAAGTATTTTTATTTACTCCAACTCTCTGTAACAGGTGCCACCTCATACATGGTGTACGCCACCGATCAAGTGACGGGCCGCGTTATCCCGGTCGAATTCCCGGACGCTTCTCAAGCTCGGACCATCGTTGGCTTGGATTCGGGCATCCTGTATACGTTGGTGGTCCGGGCCATTGCCGGCGTGGACGACATTCTCAGCGAACCCAGTTTGAGTGTGGAACAAAGGACCGGTATACTAAAAATAATTATATAGCAATTTATAGGGCGCCGAGAATATAACAAAATACCATCCCTACACAAGAACAATAAAATATAAAAAAGTATGATGATATAAGTAAAATGATAACATCCAGTGTTGGTCAAAGTAGTCACCGTCGGTGCTCAAGTAAAAGTATGTGTAATGCCATAAATCTCTACAATAGTACAAGTGGGAGTAGCGATCTTCGAGTAAGAAAAAAAGAAAGTATTCTAGGCCCATAGTTCCGCCTAAAAAACTGAAAACTGTCAAGTAGAAGCAGGAGCAGTCTAGAATCATAACCACTTGCGGAAGAAGTGCGAGTAGGCAAAATCTACTTGAAGTGATTCATTACTGACCAACTCTTATTGCATCGTTTGTGAAGAGGCTGGAAACTGGACCGACAACTGGAATGCATATGTAAAGCTGAATTGCATTTATATGGCTGTAGATCAGCGGTTCTCAACCTTTTTTTAGACACGCCCCCCTTTTTGATATAAAAAATTTCGCGCCCCCCTTATCGTCATATCACAAAATCCCACTGATGCTAGCAACCTCAACAGATTGTTTGGAGGTATGGAAGGTTATGAATGTTGATAAGAGAATAACAAAATATGAAATTAAGTCTACATAGAGAGAAATACGCGTGCATTGGAGGTAAATCGCGCAAAGCGCAAAATTTTTTTTCAGGTTACCGCTTCTTTGCGCCCCCCTTCAGATGTTTCACGCCCCCATAAGCGGGGCGCGCCCCCCAAGTTGAGAACTCCTGCTGTAGATGATAACGGAACTAAGCAAATTTTAACTCTTTCAACTGGACCTTTTCTGGAAATATTTCGGTAGCCCCAATCTTACGAGTTAGATCATCTGATAAATGCAAATTTCTGAGCATGTAATTTTATATTGCAAGTACGCCAGTTTTCTGACCTCACATTCCAATAATTGTATTTTGTTAAATCTCAGAGCCCGGACCCCCCAGATTTGTGAGAGTCAGCCGGGCTTCGGCCAGATCGATGGTGGTCGAATGGATGGCAGTAACAGGCGCCGATACCTACACGGTTTTTGTGACGGAAATTGGATTTCCCGAACGACCAATTGCGGGACAGCCGACCAACGATGTCACGATAAGAGAATTGAAACCGGGCACGGAATATCGTATTCAAATTGTAGCGGTGACTGTGGAAGGACTCGCGAGTCGTAGAAGCGCGGAAGTTACGCAGATAACAGGTGATGCCAGCAGTAGCCATGTATAAATTTTGAGTCGCTCAATGTTTTTTTTTTTCAAATTTGACTGGCTAGCTGATAAAATTGTTAGGTTTGCTCGAAAAAAATGCTACCCCCCAAGCTTGGCTATAAATTTTTTGATTTGAATTAATAGTAATCAGGATGGGTAGAAATTCCGAAATCCATGATTTTGAACTCCAATGACTAAGCTTCTGCGGGCTGGAATTCGTTATGCATCGTTTTTTTGGGAAATTTAACAGTTTGATGAATAAATGCAAAATTTCACCTCTATTGCTTCTGGTTGGAATTGAGAGGAATATGATGTGCACTATTTTTTAGTCAAGTACCCAGTAGAAATAAAAGTTATTTTTGAAATGCCCTTATGGGCATGCGATGTAAGAGCATGAGACATTTGAGCATGTGGGTTAAATTCAGGGTTAGGGGTGGATTAGGATTCCATTTAGGGTCAAGTTAGGGTTTGGGTCATTTCAGGCTAATGTTGGGACCAGGGTCAGTTTTGCGGTTATAATGTGACATGCTGAAGTGTTGCATGGTAAATATACTGGTATTGGAATAAACCTGAATATTTTCGGATAATACTCGTCAGGGGTAATCGTCAGCAACTAGCAGAGAATCGAAATCAACATTGTAAATCAACAATCAACAATGTACATCTAGAGATTTCATTATGGACATATTATTTGACTGTATGTTGAAGTTGTGTACTTCCGACGAGTATCAACCAGGACTGTATTATTCGATTGTATGCATCAGTTCTGTATCTCCAACCTTTATTAATAATTTTTTCAGCCCCCAACGCGCCTGGCGACCCCGTTGTGAAATTCTTCTCAACAAATACGATTGAGATCGAATGGATCGAAATGAAAGGTTCGTGTTGGAATTGCGTCACCGAGAACCAGTAGTAACGTTTATTGTTTTCTTCCTAGGGGCCACAACATACGTAGTCACCGTCACTAACGAGGAGACTGAAGAGTATTACGAAGAAAACGTCGGTTCCTCCCTCACGATGGAAGCGGACGACCTCGAACCCGGCACCGATTATTCGTTCACGGTCCGAGGAGAAAATATCGAGCAGGGCTTACGGAGCGAGGAGAGTCAGAAAACGTTGCAAAGCACCAGCCCCGAAGCCCCGGACGTGGAGGTCGTGTCTTTCAACCCGTTCAGCATTTCCTTGTCCTGGGGCGGGGTGAAAGGTCAGTTTGATACAAAATCCAAGGGTACTACAAGGGTCATCTAAAACTGTGTAGCTATCATTCTAATTCTGATCTAATTTAGAAAAGGTGAAAATATATTTACTTGTCCAAGTATTCATTTCAGGGTCGCTAGCTTCCTTGTAAGACCGGGTCTTATGCTATAATATTACCATATCTGTTTACAAAGCTACCGCGATTATCAGTAGGCTTGCGTTCTATATTTAATTACCCAAACATCCGATGTCTTTGCAGGCGCCTCTCACTACGATATCTACGTTCGGTTCGCCGGAAACGAACGGGTCATTCGAGACATCGTGCCGACCAATCACACGATAGTAAACTTGGAAGCTGGCACGGAATACCAGATGCAAGTGGTCGCAGTTTCTTGGGCCGGTCTCAGAAGCGATCGCAGTCTGAGGGTACTTCAGACAACTGGTTAGTGTGCGCGCTGGCTCTTGTATATACTGTCATTTGCCACTTAATTGCACTGTCGGAATTCAACCAAGTTTGTTTAGAAGTCTCGTAGCTTTCATATGTACACCATACTAAAATACGTTGTAAATGTATCTTCAATTTAATGTAATATTCCTCTAATTAATAGACTAGTTCCACAGTTCTTGTTCTTGGAAATGATATAAAATTCATAGTATCTGCCGGACCGGTGGTCGAGAACCACTGGCATCTACTGGTTGAAATTGAGCCAGATTTCAAATCGAGCCAAAACTGGGAAAAAAGTGTTTTTTGTACAACCTATATGAGCACATGGAAGGTCTCCCTGTGAACATGTCAAAATGTAGAGCGTTTACAATTGGTATTGGGTTAGTGTTGGGGATATCAAAAAGTAAGGTTGTTGGGGGTTGGCTTGAGCTTGGAGTCAACGGTTAGGGTTCAGGGTTAGGGTTAGGGTTGAGGTATCGTAAGATTCGGTTTGGGGGTTAGGTGGGGTCACCATATTTTGAGATCCTGAAAAAATGACACTTTTTACAAATCGCAAAACTTATGAACTTAAACGAGAATATTGATCATTCAAAAATTTTTGACTGGAAATAAATGTCTTGACTGAATAAAGAGGCTATTTTTCGAAATCGACTCCCGGAAGACCAAAGAGGACAGTTTCGATTTCTTGAAAAAGGAGAACCAGTCCTCCTAAAGGAGCACGTATGGTAACCATTGGGTTAGAATAATAATGCTGTGACCATACCAAACACGACACCAATTATATACGCCACGGAAAACCTGGATTTGGGACGGTCATGTTGTTGTGGATAAAAAACTCCAGGTAACCCCTCTAAATGGCAAAATTGTCTTTACAGCCCCAAATGCCCCGAGCGAGCTCGAACCAGAGAACGTGACGCAATCTTCAATTGCGATGTCGTGGGCTCCGGCCAAAGGTTTGTATGCGTTCACTACTTATTTATGTATAACGACAGTTACAGATAGAGCCCGTCCGATATCAGGTTTTGAGCTGATACCTGTAAAACGAAATGTTTTTTCCAAAAGTTCGCAGCTTCACAGCTATTGCTATTTGCTATGCTTGGAGTTGAAATAAACAAGAAAGGCTGCATCTGACACCTGTAAACGATAAGAAATAAATGAATATTACCAGTCTAGGAGCCGAAGGTTATAGACTTCCTACAATCGTGTTATGGTGTCCGGTATTGATGTTTCTTGAAAGTCTGATATTGAAGACTGACACAAAACTGCAAAGTATTTCGTAGATAAGCAGAACATTTTTTCTGTACTCGAAAACATCGCCTTCAATCTTCAAAATTAGTATTCCGTTTTCGCGATTGAAATTTGTACTCGACTGAATATTGACTCGAAACTTCTCTGTCAGGCGCGACTCAATATCGATTCGTGCTCATCGATGTGGAACGAAGGACTCGGAGCGTGACGATAGTGCAAGGGTCGCGTCGTCATATCTTCTCGGACCTTCTCCCCGGGACCTTGTACTCGGCCCACGCGTTCGCAATTACTTTGCCGGACTTCACTCGCAGCGTCAGAAGCGCGTCCGTTACTCAGAGGACTCGTAAGTCGTCGGAAATGCTTGAGTACTTTTCAGAACTTCGTTTACAGTTACACTTGTAGTGGTTTTGACGTGTCTTGGAAATTATTAGTTCTGCATTAGGGCTGTTCAAAATTAACCTTATTTTTTCCGATTCCTGCGGACTCACTGATTAAATGGTTAGGTTGTCTAAGAAACACTGCACAGCAAATTTGACTCAACTTCTACAAGTAGAAGCCAAGGAAGAGCCAATTGAAATTTACGAATTTATTAGAAAAGAATTTTTTTTCAAATTTCACTGCAAACCTCATGAAACTGAGACTGCCAAGGC
>ATSW01033333.1:0-10610 GCA_000444245.1 Botryllus schlosseri
GAGGACAAATCATCTTAAAAGAGGACGTATGGTAACCCTATGATAACTAGATGTGCAACACGTGACTCAGGGTTGAATATGATGAGATGCATCTGCTTAGCCGGCTAAAAGCAGCATAATTGGTAGTCAGTCAGGGCCGCAACTGCCGCTCCTCAAACCCCCCAATTGAGGGGGGCCGAGCTCAAAGGGGCATAAAATTCTTTCGTCAATTAGCATTAATTATAGAGTATTTTTTGAATACTTTTCAGAAAATTTTCGCGCTATGCGCGATTTTAACTTGCCACATATCTTGATTATTGGGTACTCTTCCCCAAGAAAAATACGTAAGATTTACAGAAATGGGCATATCAGCGTTGGCCATGACCGCACCACAACGCACCAAGACATATAAAATTTCAGGCCATGTAACACGTGACTCCAAGAAGTGTGTCAGAACGATCCGCAGCGAGAAAACCTAGGCCGTAAAGGACTGCTTTCATGCTGACCAAACACTTCATTATATATACAAAATACATATAGGTTTATATGCGCCTTAGTGACTGGCGCCGAATGTTCTTGTCTTGGCAATCTGAACCTTACCATCCCGCAGGAAAGAAAATTATATGCCAGTGAAGAAATACCAATCTGTAATCGTGTGATCTTTCAGTTTAGTAGGTTTGGGTAATTCTACTTTTTTGATATAGCAGACAGGATGTCACGAAATAACATCATGTAAAGAAGTCATACCTAGGGGTCCGCCCACCCGAAGATGTTTAATTTTACGTGGTCTGCAGTTTCAAAGACACGTCTCACTCAGCTCTACCGGTAAATCTGATTACGTGGGCAAAGAGGACAACCATGCAATTCCCATCTTATTCACCCATTTTATTATGAATTATCGAAATATTCGCGCGTCGCGCTGTCTCACTAAACAGTACAACTTTAATATCGTGGCAACGTGATGCGGGGTCAGTTTATCACCCTATGGGAGCTCGGGGTCCTGACGAAGTGCTGTTTCGTTCCTGCCAAAGTGTATAACCCCGGATATGTTTAATTACTATTGATGGGGCCTACACCTTTTCAAACACACCTCACTCAGCTCTACCGGTAAATCAGACTATACGTGAACAGAGACAGGACGAAAATTGATAGCAATGTATGCAATTTCCAATCATATTGACCGTTTCAGTCATGAAGCTAAAGAAATTACTCGCGCTTCGCGCGTTTAGGCGAGAAAAGCTGATTCACTCAACGGACACCCAATGCAACGGATAAGTAGCGGTAAACAGTGTACAGTTTTGCAATCTCGCCAGGGCAATAAAACTACTCCGAAATAGCCATGATGACTGTTTGGGTCCGTTTCATAGCCGTAGTATTCGTGCGGCCCCGACCGTACTCTGAAATTCTAAATTTGGCCCACACACCGAAAAAGTTTGGGAACCATGCACTGCTTTAGATGATAAGTCACAGTATGTACGAATAGTCTCGCAGAGAGCATTAGATTGCATTTTTAAAACTGAATGGAAATCATGCAACAACCGACCTTCACATTCAACAACAGCCAGTGTGTTTCCTGTACAGCTCATGTTTAACTGCTCGAATTGGCCTTCATGGCAATCAGTCAGCGTCCATTCGCTGCCATTGCAATGCACGTCTCTCATGAAATTGTATTGCCGCAAACTTGGCAGCAACAGTGAGTTTTTGTCGCTAGCGTTTCCTTTCCTGTGAATGGGGGTTTTAAATGAACTTTGACTTCATGGAAAGATAGCTGACCGGATTTGTTACATTACTATTTGGTTACTTTTCCCTGTAAGCCAAGAGTGAGCAACATTTTGTGTGGTCCGTGAAGGTATAGATAAACGTATTTGAACTATTGATATAAATGCGCAGTAAGAAATTGAATTACCTGAGCGACTTAAATAAATTTCTTCCTAATATATCTTATCATGATATTAATGAAGTTATCTTCTTGATATCGCATTTTCTGACTTTATTGTTACCACGACTGACCGACTTGCGGGCATATACGCTAGGGACGGTGTGAACGTGAGGTTCACGTTCGCGTTCTGTGTGTGAACCTCAGAAAATTTGAGGTTCGCGTTCACAACAGAACCTTGGTAGGTTCTGCACTGTGAACCTTTTTCATATATTGCAATTTTCACTTCATTATAACATCTTTGGTTCAAATTTATTGACTTTCAACTGCGGGCCACTCGCTATGCATGCAGCTGGCAGCATAAACATTCAACACTAAACGAGCATGCCCTTGACCATCTCAAAAAATATTGTTACAAAAGTTTGCTCGAAATATCCAGCTTTCCGTTTGTGCATATTTAGTGTCTCTGTGCTGTGAGCTTGACCCGCAATCACATGACATCAGGAGCGAAATACACTGTATTTTGTCAGCGAATGATCCTAATTCAACCAATCAATGAGATTGATATCGTCTTCTGATGTAAAAATCTAGCAGGCGTACGGGGTCAATCTTGACTACATATGTATACTGTATCATAAAAACCAGATCCGTGCGACTGGGGTGTTGGCTATACTGCTGTATAACTTGTTAATGGAGTAATATCGGTAGCAAGTATAGAAACCCATTTTACACTCTGCTCAATATCAGTGTGGCAATACTCAGACGCCGAATACATTGTCCGATCAGGTCGAAATTTATGGCAAAGCGACGCAAGATACCGATTTTATGGGATTATTATATCATTTGATTGCCTCAGTTGATACATTTGGCGACGTTTAAAACGTCAATATGTATAGGGGAGATGTGGTACCGATGGATCACCGGGACCGAAAATACTTTGAAAATTCTCTATGATAATTCCATTATTACACTCCGTGAACTTGTCTACAATTGCATGCTGGCAAAAGCTTTCCTCGCATACAAAAAAAATCGACATGCACGAGCTATGGGGTCTCTCACAGATGTTTTTTGTTTTGGGGGGTGTAAACTAAATTTAGATCGACATATACATTTTTCTTTGTAACCTTCAACACGAACAAACCAGCAATCATTTTTATTGGGAAGTGTAGGGCTTGTATCAGGCTATATATTGGCACCTATTATTTTGTTCAGTACTTTCCTTAAGTGGACTTTTTTTCGATTCATGTATAAAATTCGTAGGGTGGGGACCGATGATACAATAGCCAAATCAAGCAAAATAATCAAGCATACTAATCATGAAACAAATGAAACATGCTTACGCACAGAAAATCTTTATGTAATAATTGCGTATGATGTTTTATCGCTATAACGAGGTATTTGGAAGTCACGCTGTCGATTTTCGGGCAATATGTATGTACCCTCAAATTTATAAGTCCGAGCCTAAATCGAAACGTGATTTTATGACAACATTTGAGTTATTATTTATTCTATTTTTTGACAGTTGCGACCAAACATTGTTCTTTGACTTGCTGTAGCTTAGATTATAATACTGAGCAAGAGAAGTAGTCACATCTGAGTTTTTTAGGGTATATGTGTCATAGGTCCCAGGGTCGTGTGCCATTGGACCCACCGGGTTGGGACCGATGACACGTTCGAGCAACAAATTTTGAACGTCTATAAATATTTTTTGAAAAGACGGATATTCATGTATATGTGCGAGATAGGTAGAGCTTGTATCAAAGTGTTGAGCCAGCAAAAGATCTGCTGTTTTCGGCTGAACATTTAGGAGCCAGCGATCATTTTCCAATTTTTGATCCATCGGTACCACATCTCCCCTACTTAAGTACTGAGCTATTATGAGGCCCCGAGTCGTCGCTCGGTATCGTGTACAGTAGATTAATATAGGCAATCACCTAATTGAAATATGGGGTTGAAATTAGCAATATGACGTCACGTGACGTCATGAGGTTCACGTTCGTGTTCACACAGAACCTTTCAAAAAGGTTCACGTTCACACGAACCTGAACCTTTCAGAGGTTCACACCATCCCTAATATACGCATTTTCAAACGCTTCGATTGTTAAACATCCAAGTAAATTGAAACGAAAATGACTTATTAGTTCAGATCCCAATTGTGATTTTGGATCAGGACTTTCAGTGTAAAATGCTTAAGGCAACATTAAACTATGCTCATATCGTCCTCACAGAAGACAGTGGAAAGGGTAAGTTTAACACACTAAAAGCCCTTTGCTGAAGCGTATATATTTGAAGGAAACATGCTAGTGAGATATCGGAGGTGTGTGTGGTGTGTGCTGAAGCTTAAGCCAAGCTTAGCGGTGCCATAATACACCAAGACACACCTTAGTAGTCTACACTCTAAGCGGAATTGAGTGTGTATTCACACCGGAATGGCCTAAAAGCATATAACACGAGTATAGAACATTACTCTGAATTATATCGCGGCTATAAATCATACGTGCCTACGCGCATACCTTTCTACATTCCAGCATGCATAATTTAGATTAAAATGTTGCACTTGATTTATACCGCTGTGTAAGTCCGAGGTAGATTCTGATTTTGTGTGCCATGTCAGTATACTCACACCCGTATATCAGGGGTAGTACACGGATGGAAACACTCATTTCGACATCAGTGTATACGATCCTTCTTCCCGTTGTCTGAATATTAATTGTCACAACGAGATTTTGAGTGACTATTTTCTAGAGATTTTCGGACATAGGCCTAAACTTCAAAATTTTAAAATCGATGAAAAGGATCAAATGGAAAGCGGTCGATTTACAGCAGTGGTGTCAAACATATGGCCCGAGAAGCAATTCTGAGCAGATTGAAAAATTCCTAAATTGTTCGCCACATTTGTAACAGATGTTGAGATTTTTTGCAGGAAATACTTTCATCATGGAAAAATGGACCAAAAGTAGCTATATTCGCTGATGCGAAAACGCCAATGCGGAGCCGTTCCGTTATACGTAGCTTACGTATATATTTAATTCATTTATTTATGATTGCAGAGCCTTGTTACTTCCCAGCCAATAGGTTCCAGGACTTGGAAAGAGAAAACTGACTTGCGATTTAATAATAATACCAACCCAATTCCAAAGTCAGTGTTTTCAGTTGAATATGTTGCATTCCTCACAACGAATACGCTGGGCTAACGCAAGATTACGACTATACAGAAAAGGGAGCATGGAACAATGCCAACTTATGCCGTCGTTAGTACTACTTGTCAATCGGTTCCTAATTGTATTCAACCGGACAAGCGGACAATCGTAGTATTTCAGATAATTCCATTGTTCGCGAATTAACGAGTTGCGACTTGTACAGTACACTGGTCTACACATTTCAAAAAGAATTTTGAGTCAAAAATGTTAATGAATGAGTTGGGCTAATTTTAGGTTGCTGAATTCGATTCTGGGCTCAGAATTTCTCTATCACGTCGGATTTGTTCGGTATATTTTTCATTTTCATAAATTAAACAAAATTTCGGCTTTCTTTAGTGACATTGCGGTGAGCGTGCAACAGGAACAGATCAAATATTGTTATTGAAATCATATATGATGATGAAACCTGGGTTGATGCAGAACAAAATAAGTGAGTTTTCAGTGAACTAGAATCGAGTGGTCTCTATCTTTTTTTAATCAGGACCTCTTTTCGACTCATCAAATTATATGTGGACGCAACCATTTTAGTCGGTAACAGTAATTATCTTTGCATACCACTCTTCGTTTGAAGATTGTGATTAGCAGCTCCATACTTAATTTTCTTTCCTGCGTTATCTTTATACATCTGTCCTGCAGACGTATTGGTCAATGCATTTTGTGACAGCACTTTGCTCCATGTTGAAACGTTAAAGCTTTCAAACAATATACATTATATTGTTAGTATATTATGTAGAACAGGGGTCGGCAACCTTTTGCTAGTCATGGGCCAAATTTCGAGTGCACAACATTTTGGCGGGCCGGAATTTTTCTTATTACTATATGTAACGGTCACGTCGGTATATTACCCTACATGCTGCAATCTCAATCATACAAATCACAAAAAGAGCAAAACACATGTATTTACACTTCAACAACGCAGGATAAATGTGACAATTGGCGCAGCTTGCTTTGTGAAAGGTTTTCAACTTCTGGAAACAAGTCAGATGAAGCAAGAATCAGACCACATTCTGAATGGGCGTTGGAATGCGTGATCTTAGCTTGCTCTTCGTGAATTTCATTGTTGAAAGCTATTGTTCACATGCGTTCATGCGTCGATGCCATTTCTTTTGCATTGTTGGTCAAGCTGGGATGAAGACCCATTTCAAGAACGTAGTCCTTGTCAAAGTCATTCAGCGATATGCTCTTCGTATAAAATTTGTCATTCAATTTAGCTGCATCGCATTTCAAATGGACCCATATGAAATTTCCTGGCAATGGTATTGGCGTCCGCATTAAACGGAGTACTGAGTAGTCAGAATCTATTTGTACAGAACGAATGTCGGAAAAGCGGGTGGAAATTCATTAATTAAATTTGGTATATCACAGTTAAAAATGTATATAGTGCTGGTACTAGGTTTACTCTCCTCCAGTCTTGGAAAGTCAGCATGATTTTCTTTTTACTGTTGACATTCCCACTGTCGTAGTTTTGTTTCGAATGCGTCTCAACAATCAACATCTCATGTATTTAGTTGTTTCCCCCCGAAGTTGCAAATTCAATTTGTTTAGATGTGACGTTAAATGTACTACGAAAGCCAGATTAGATACCCATTTTCGATGACAAGATTATGAGTCGGCGATGTTTGTATTTTCAAGGAAAGTTACTATTTCATTTCTTAGTTCATACACTCGTGCAAGCATCTCGACTTAATGCGCGAACATGGCAGATATACGAGACATCGCCATATTGATCCTCTGCTTCTAGTAATATCTGAGGTAGGCTAACAGTCGGTGATTCAGTTTGCGAGACAAAATCAGCTTTCACCATTATGTCCAAAACACTATTAAGGTTTGTTGTCTTGGCGTAAAATGTCTTCTGGTGAATTAAACTACAGATGACTAACGTACGGAGGCTAGTTATCTATAATGAAACAGGGAAAGTTTGAGATTTTGTCATTGCGTCTGAGCAGAAGAACGGCACCTTTATTGTCGCACCCTATCTGAGTGGCAAACCATTCCATTAAAAAAGTATGGTATACTTTCGGTTGCGCGATACACCCGCTTGATAAGCACTGGTGTACAGACATTCTCCATCTCCTACTTTTAGTACGAGATAGGCTATACTAGTCGACCGCATTCGCACCAGTTTTATGACGTAACAATATACTGATTTACGACGTAGGATACTTTATATCGGGGCAATGCCGCATTCTTTCCAAGCAGTGCTGCACTGCAGATTGGAATTCATTACGAAACGGCGGTCCATATGCTTGCGGTAACTAATTATTTCGTCGCAGGCCGAACGATTTCGCTTGGCGGGCCGGAACCGGCCCGCGGGCCGTAGATTGTCGACCCTTGATGTAGAAGATAATTGTTCACTCCGGCACTTTAACCAAATATATGGTCCTTTAAGCTTGTTTTGAAACATTAAAAGACACGAGATGTCCGCTTTTACAAATAAAAAAGTGCTTATCACATGGATGGGTAAACCACAGCCCGCGCGCCGCATGCGGCCCGCAACACCGTTCTGTGCGGCCCGCGAGAGCCTGAAGAAACCTATTAAAAATATTGATGAAATGCGTACTAAAAATCGATTTAATGCGGGTACTTGACTTGATTAAACTTTTTCTTAGTTTATTTAGCCATGATAATTCTAAGGCAGTGGTCCTCAAACTGGAGAGAGGGGGCGTGAAAGCATTTAAAGGGGGCTCGAAGGTGAGCTCAACTGAAAAAATGTTCGTGCTATGCGTGATTTCCAGCCTGTTCATAATTATTGCTCTGTATTTGGTCTGAATTTCATATTCAAAAATTAATCATCCAGAGTCGTAACCTTCGATGCCATCAAACTATCCGTTAGGTTTGCTAAATCCTGGTTGCGTTTTGTGATATGACGATAAAGAGGGAATAAATCTTTCACCATCATAAGGGGGGGGGGCGTGTCTTAAGAAGTTTGAGAACCGCCGTTCTAAGGTAAATACTTCCTTTATTATTTTTTATGTGTGATTTCTTGCGAGACAGCCCGATCTCAAGACCCACGCAGTTTGTAAGGTTTCAACTGCTAATCATCACAAAAATCCTAAACGAGATTGACATAATTCGATTCACGAGTGTGATTACCGATTGGCCACTCCAGTTCTAATTATTTCAGTGATGTGCTTGTAAAAAACGAATCGCGCGTGTCTTAGGTAGATTCTCTTTCTGTATGCGTAGAATTGGGGTATTCATAAGAATCGTGTTTGAAGCTAACATGGTTATGATGCTGTCAGAATTGTGTGTCGTGGAACTGAACCAAAAGTGGAATTAGTAAATCTATGGACAGATGGCTGTTCACAGATTTAAATTTCAATCCTGTTCCAAGAATCGGAATGAGGTCGACCAGCCTATGAAATGTTTTAGACGCGTGTACGATGTCATCAAAGCAATGGTTTGTTTTAAATAAACACATTTATTATCTCCATGTCCTCACTATATAATCAAATACCAATATTCGTTTTGGTTGTAATCCCGATTTTATATAGTGCGGCCCGCAAATGGATTCAGATGTTGAATGCAGCCCACGAGCTCAAAAGTGTGCCCACCCCTGGCTTATCATGATAGATTGAAAGAATTTATCATGATTGTTATCCGCCTGTACTCATCATGCTAATTCTTCTCCAGTTTCCATTTACTGTAAAAATTTATCGGAATCGAGGAAAGCTGTTTCTAAACTGTTTTTATTTGGTTTATTTCCATTTCCATTTCCATCTACTATAGACAACCAGATGAGTGGAGACTGCTTACTTACAGGTCAACACGAAACCCGAAGTGCGTGTTATTACACAATATAACTAAATATGCATCGGATCCATAGGACACTCAATTCATCTCGACATAGGACATTCTGTAGCCTACACCAAATACCATGTTTTTATATGCTGGAGCAGAGCCATAAATGAGCATTGATTGATATTTGTAGTAATGTTTTTCAATGGTGTCGAGGCTTTGTGTTTGTGTTTTGCGCGGCGTTGCTACTCAAGTAGCTCAAGCAACCCCTTGCATTTCTACCAAATTACAAGTACAAATGGGAATTTCTAAGACACGTCAAAACAACTTCAAGTGGAACACGAAATGAAAGGTCTGAGACTTGCTAAAAGTCAGTAAACATTCAAGTATATTTGGGCGCGGTGAGGGTGGTCGCATACTTTTAATAGTTACTCGGAGGTGACTACATACGAAATCGCAAAATCTTCTTGGCTAACGAAAAATGTCTATAACGACGTTACCCATCGGTCGAATCTTCGACAATATATCCAGTTACCGTGCTTCAAGTGTTATGTCATGCAGTTCTGATGATCTTGTAACTCATGAGAGCGGTGCAGTCTTTTCCTTAAACTAATTTCTACTTTTCAAAATCGAAATTGCAAAAGTAAATAGTTTATCTAAAATAAGGTCCAGGTAGAAGTGGAAGTAGTCTCAAAACATATCAACTTCAGTACTACAAGTAGAATAAATCCAGTTGACTACCCCGAAAAAGTAGTAAAAACCAACATATATATGTTTTTAAGGTGGCGAGATAGCGCAGTGGTATAATCCGCGGCTACAACACCAATGGGTGCGGATTCGAGTCCGACCGAGGTCGCCTTCCGAAATTCGATACCTAGTGTTGGAGGTTTACCTATAGGCTCCTCCTAGCCACCGTGTCAGCGGTGTCTTACAAAAGTCAAAGCCTAGAGGTGGGCCGTGCTCTATGAGTCGGCAGTTACGGAAAATAAGAAGAATATCAGCTTGGTGTAAATGACCATAGTAGTCGACAAACACCATGAGTACCCCAAAACATACAAACATATATATTTTTATCCAAACGTGACGTGATAGAACAAAAATAACGCCAGATTCGTATTCATCGCCCCATAAATAGGTAAAAATGAAATAAAGAAATCCTGGTGCAAAAAATCGTGTAGATCATTGTTATCTATAATAAAGTTTTCAAGTGAAAAGCAACGCCATGCGAGGCAACATTTTGGAATCTGTAGACTCGTCCGGCCCGCGGGCGGCCTAAAGGTTTAAATCCGGCCCTCGAAGCAATCTCAGTTTGACACCCTTGATTTACAGCATGCTTTGAAACAGACAAGAGTTTGTCCCACTTAAAACGCAATTACAACTATTTCACCACAAATTTTGAAAGAAATATTGATATCAATAAATTTCTCTCACCGAAAACCAAGATATTTACACACTACTTTTGCATTTTTACGGCTCCAGTTATGCCCGCAAATAGTGCGCCATCGTCTCTCTTCGTAGTTGTACACCAGCACAACACCATGCGAACATGTTCCGTTTTCTCCGTTTTGAAGACAGTGGAGTTTCATATCACCCTGGAATAGATGATAGTTGAGGTGAAGTTTATCATGACTTTGCGTCTTAGATATGTGAGAGCAACTATGACATTCACTAATAGTATCCCACAGCACACTGATGTTGATTTGGACCAATCGAAATTTGAAAAAATCTTTTATCGATGGCGTTCTTATGATAGAAATTAGTTTGGTGCTTGCAGGGTACCAGAGACTGTTTTTGTGACGAGTCAATCCTTCGAGCGA
>KE599414.1:241-13884 GCA_000444245.1 Botryllus schlosseri
GATAAACCGACCCCCGCCCCGTTGTTCGCTTCTGCCACGAAATCAGGATCACCGTTTAGTGAGTCAAGGTGGAGCGCGAAAATGTTCGATAATTCAAAATAAAATAGGTCAATAAGATCGGGAAATGCATATATATTGCTATCAATTACTTGTACTCTCTGTTCACGTAATTAGATTTATCGGTAGAGCTGAGTGAGGTGTCTTGGAAACTGTAGGGCCCGTAAATAATCATTAAACATATTCGGACGGGCGGACCCGTTGGTACGACTTCGTTACATGATGTTATTTCGTGACCTCCAGTCTGCTATATCAAAAAATATAGAATCGCCCTAACGTACTAAACTAAAAGATGCACACGATTTCAAATTGGTATAGTTCTTCAGTGGCATATAATACTTCCCTGCGGGATGGTAGCCTTTTTGTCTCGTGAGGTTTAGATTGCCAAGACAGGAATATTCGGCGCCAGTCATTTAGGCCCCTATGGTCAATTATACCTATATTTATTTTGTATATACATAACGAAGTTTCCGGTCAGCGTAAGGGCAGTCCTTTTCGGCCAAGTTTTTCTCGCTATCGATCGCTCTGGCACACTTCTTGGAGTCGCGTGTTATATGGCCTGAAACTTTATATGTCTTCGTGCGTCGTGACGCGGTAATGGCCAACGTCGATATGCCCACTTCTATAAATCTTACGTATTTTATCTTGGTCGAAGTGTATATCCAATATTGAAGGTACTTGGAAACTTGAAATCGCGCGCAGCGCGAAATAATTTTGAAAAAGTTGCATAAAATTTTATAAAATACTGTATAATTCATGCTAATTCACGAAATAATTTTGGGTCCCCTTCGAGCTCGTTCCCCCCAATTGGGGGACTTGGGGTGTGGCAGTTACGGTCCTGTAAATACCTATATCTATAGGTACTGCTCGTTCAATTCAAAAGTTAGGGCACATTGCATTGAAACAGCAGTGACGTAATCTTATCAGTCTACTCACAACTTTCCTGCAATCCTAATTGAAAACTCCAGACTCCAAGCCAAGCAAGAGTATTTTATAAATATATATTTTTTTCATAAATCGATTTCGCAATATTTTTGTCGCAGCGCAGAAAGGCTAGCTGGGGGCCGCATGCGGCCCTCGGGGCCGCGGTTGGGAATCACTGTTTTACAGTAATCAAAAGTACATAGGCATCAGGGCACTCAATTTATCAAACAAATAGTAGGGCTCGCCAAAATCTAGTCCTTGAGTGAGTTGATTCCAAGTTGAGCATTGAGCTACCAGCGGAGTAAATAACAACGTAAATAACTTGTAGAGGGCTAGAATTTTTAGGATTTTATCGTGAATCATTGATTGATTGTTGTTGTTTGTGGTATTTATGGTGTTTGTCGACTGCATTGGTCATTTAAACCACGCCGATATTCCATACTTTTAAAATCCTAACGGCCCACTTCTAGACTTTTCGCAAGACACCGCTAATACGGATGAGATGGCGTGGAGGACCCTAGATAAAAATCCAACACTTAGGTAGGAATTCTCTCGTCGAACTCCGTTGGACTCGAACCCACAACCCATTGGTGTAAATTATACCACTACGGTGACTCACGTGAAGTGGTATATTGACTGTAAGGTAGGTATTGTTGCCTGGCCGCATGCGGCTCGGAGGCCCGGATATGGATCCCCCTGGCATATAGCTTATGGAACTACAATAATCATGTCAAATAACCAGCTTCCTACTTCTCACCGTCTACTGATTCTATTTAGATTCATGAAAAAACGCGTCGAAAGGTTAGCGCATTATTATCATATTCTTTATTCACAGTAAAACTGGTAAATACACACATAATCCGGGGAGCAACCCACCCCCAAAGGAGAATGGCGAGATTAAAGTAAATTTTTAAAATTTCAGTAATACAGTCAAATTGTTATTCCTATACAATACATGGAGAAGTCAGATTACATCATTGCAGTAGATGAAGAATTGGCAAGGGTTACAGAGTAGAAGTAGAGATGATCGAAAATGAAGAATCTGAATTACATAAATTATGCTGTGATTATTATATTCTTTATTCACAGTAGAACTGGTAAATACACACATAATCCGGGAAGCAACCTGCCCCCAAAGGAAAATGGCGAGATTGGAGTAAATTTTCAAAATTTCAGTAATACAGTCAAATTGTTATTCCTATACAATACACGGAGAAGTCAGATTACAGCATTGCAGTAGATGAAGAATTGGCAAAGGTTACAGAGCAGAGGTAGAGATGATTGAAAATGAAGAATCGAAATTACAGAAATGATGCTGTGATTCACGAGTGTAATTTTAGTCCAGTGGTGCATTCATTATTATTATTATTGACACAACACAATGGCGCTTATCGCTCTTTTCAGGCTATGGGAATATTTTTTACAGTCCATTTCATCTCTTACTTCGTAATCTCTTTGGGGACAACTTTTATTCTTGCTCCCAGTCAATTTCGGCTAACCGATGTGACGAGGCTGCAACGTTGGAAATCAAAGTCGCACATGTCGTAGATATTAAGGATGGTGTGAACTCCTGGAGGTTCAAGTTCGTGTGAACGCGAACATTTCTGAAAGGTTCTGTGTGAACGCCAACGTGGACCTATAAAGTCACGTGACGATATATTGCTAATTCCCACCCAACATTTCGGTGAAGTGATATATTAATGTACGCAATTCTTATAGCGACGACTCAGGCCACATTATGCCACAATAATGCTGAAGTACATGCTGACTTTTTAACACCAAATGTATCGACTGGAACAATCAAATAATATAATATTCCCATAAAATCAATATCTTCCGTCGCTTTGTCAGCAATTTCGATGAGGTCTTGCATAGGGGAGTAAGCCGACGTCATAACCCTCTTGACCAGACTGGACAATGTATTCGGCGTCTGACTATTCATACATTGATATTGAGCAGACTGTAGAAAGTTTTTTTTTATACTTGCTCCCGATATTACCCCACAAACAAATTATACAGTAGCCAACACCCGAATCGCACGGACTTGGTTTTTAAACACAACAAACATATCAAATGAAGACGGATCCCGTACGCCTTTTAGATTTGACAACAATGTATTCTTCATATCAATTTCATTGACCAGTTGAATATAACCATCATTCGCTGGCCGCCTATAGTGTAGGACTATTTCGTTTTGGCTGTTGTGTGATTGCGGGTCAAGCTCACAGCAGAGACAGTCACTAAATATTCACAAACGAAAGGATAAATATTTCGAGCAATCTTTTGTAACAAAGCAAGTAACATTTTTGAGATTGGTGGATGTGCATGCTCGTTTAGTGCTGTTTTTTTGTGCTGCCACCGCCAGGCATAGAGTGGTGCGAAGTTGAAGTGCAAAGGATTTTACCAAAGATGTTATAATCACGTGAAAAACTGTAATATATGGAAAAGGTTCACTGTGCAGAACCTGCCAAAGTTCGTTTGTGAACGTGACCTTCTAAATTTCAGAGATTCACACACAGAACGTGAAACTCATGTTCACACCATCCCTAGTAGATAGTAATATCAATAATATTGATCGGAAAAGGTTTACAAACAAGGTGGTAACAAATTTTTTTTGCGGTTCGCATAAAATAATCCTACTCATTGGTAGCGTGTCGGAGATCCCAGGTCTACCATCAACATTGGCAATTTACTACAGTTTAAAACGTGTTGCGAATCATCACTCTTCTCGCAACAAGCATGTTATGACGTTCGCCGTGACGTTGAAGGCAGAAATGTATTGTCGCGACGATGATAATAATTACCCGCCTTGGCCTAATGCGCACTAATGAAGAACCGTTTTGTTACACATGTGTCCGTCGTCACGAGCTAATTCGCTACATATACGGGCCACGGGCCAGTCATGAATGATACAACAAATTCCTAATCAACTCGCATTGCGCGGAAAACAAGGCTACTCTTTGTCCCAAGTCCGCTCACCAGTAGATAGAACCACACGAATGAGAACTACATTCGACTATGGGTTACTAATCACTAAACAATATATTCGTACGATTGTCGCCGATACTGCCAAAACCGTCTATTGCTGACGTTCGAAGCCATGCACTACTTATTCCTGTCGCATATATGACATAACTAACTGAAATTGCTACTAGAAAATATGCATCAGAAACCAACTTAGTTCCGTATCGAAATATTGGTCATCTCGTCTGCATTCTCTTCAATGCATCCATCATCACGGTTACATCATACCGACTGTAATTAAGACTGTTTACCCCACAACATTTCCAACGATCAACGACATGTATGCAAAGGGTATTGTGATCGTGGATTCAGGGTATATATCCAAATCATTCTTGCTTCTCGCGCGTCTAATATGATTAAGCTGTAGCTGTCAATATTGATTCATACATATGATTTCAGTCTAATGTGGCGATGGATGAGTGTCGCGACGACGATCACATTGTGCGCATAAATCGGGGATACACGTGACCGCCCTACACTGAGTTACTTTGTATGGTTCCTATCGTCCCCACGTTTCCTGAAAATTAAATTCAGTGGCATTTTTCGCTAGATAGTGCTTGCCTAAAGTATAGTTTATTGAAGATATATTTGATGCCCCTAATTTGAAACTAAGCCAACACTTCGCACAGACATGAACGCATGAACGATTTGATGGCGGCGTATGCCAACATTTCCATAAGCAGGCTCAGATCGAAATAGTGCGGTGAAACCGCGGGTGGAATGATAGCTTACTATAGTAGCTGTAAGGTCAAATAATTATGACTGTGGATATAGGTCGCGCTCGGCGCTAGAAAGAAAACAGGTTATTGAATACATGTTGTCAGAAATATACCCATAATCAGCATATATGCATATGGTAATGTTTTCCTTTCTCCTCTTCGCCCGCTTGAGATGATCGCAACTAAACCCATTTCCCGGGCCAGAAACCACCCTAACATTTTAAAGGGATTACGGCATATAATCATATACTGTATATCATAACGAAACACCACAATAACTAATGGTACTGACCCGTGCCGTAATTACGAATGTATATTTGCATGGTATAGCTAACCAATGTCACGAAACGAGTGGGACCTATCAAAAATTACAATAAGTGTTCCGGTCGAAATATTCCTGTTCAATTACTTTCTTTTCGCTCCATGATTCACGTGGCATTCAAGTCCGGTGTTACCTTTTCCGCCAGGGGAATATGCGTAGTGCGAATCAAGTTGTGGACGACTAACACGCAGTAACGCCAGCATCCTCCGGGAATAAACATTCACGAAAACAGACTGCATATTCGCGTACGGTCTTGGCTGCAACACAAAAGCACCCTTAAAAGATGTACACTGCCAAATTAAATTAGCGCGATGTATTTATGTGGCCGTTGTGCGCAGACAAAGCACTGTCAGGACCGACTGACATTTAGTCATCCGGTATAAAATGCGGTTTATCAAATTCAATTTTTCCGGATTCCCAACGTCAGAGTATAAGAAAAAATGTGACTTATAAGATACTTGACATAGCTGAAATCCAGGCAATTGACCGTTGCTTCCGCTCTCAAAATTCGGTAGCTGCATGTTTATAACGTCACTTCGTTAATGCTAACACTGCAATATGCACTATGTCTATGTGTATTGTGCATACATATTGTGTAGCTTATGAATTGCCGTTAGTACAGCATATTCTGCATCCTTGTTGTAAAGTGTGTTGGTGTTTTTAAGTATCATATATCATGGAAGCCAGTCGATAGGTTATTACATTATGGGGATCTGTACCATCATGCAGTCAGGAAATATATGTATTTAGTAAATATGAGTGAATTGGAAAGAGTTAAATCAATTGTACAAGGTTCGAGTGCCATTTCAGTTCCCCAGAAATATTGTGTTTTACTTTCAGCAGTTCGTCTTGTGAATGGCGTGAGTTAAGGCAGTATGGTTTTGACTGTATGCATTCTGTTGGATAGAGTTGGGCAAAACGATTCGACGGGTGTGAATTGTAATGATTCTAGTCGAGTATTGACAGTCAAATTGATCGAGCAAGGAGAATATTCACACCGAGAGTAATATTTTATGGTCGGAAAATAAATCTAAATTTTTTGATTTCCGCTGCTAGAGCCTCCTCAAGTAGGGTAGCCGAAATTCACCTACGACAGAGCTGTTTTACAAGTCTACTAAAATTTACGGGATGACATTTCGCAAAGCGCTAGGAAATAGCTCATGGTGAAGCATTACAAAGTTAGTCTGGAGGACGGGCAACTCGCATAATGTTGCTAGTGGCCACAAAAAGGATACATATTTCAACGTTTTAAGACTTGACGCTTAGTGCTCGACACGGAATCTAATCGGCCACACACTCCGTTTTGGCCAAACTTCAGTTTAAATATTGAAACCAATTGACATTCTGAAAAGTCCAAATATCTCTAAATCTTGAAAACTAGATATTTAGTGATTTTATAATTCAGGATTACGTCGATTTCTTTTAAAGGAATCGGTCTAGTTATATTTACGGTCGAAAAAATCGAGTAGCTTAGTGATTTGATTTATAAATCGATTATCAGATAGTGTAGGGTTACCATATTTCTGTGATCCAAATTCCGGACACTCTTTAGCGCCCTCTAGTGGATTTTAAAAGGAGTGGTGACGTCACACTAGCAAAGCTTTGCTCGTAGAGCAGAGGTGGTCACGTTCCGGTTCAGGAGTATGTGTTGTGTATCCGGGACCGAGACCACATATTTCAGCTACTTCCCGCCCAAATAAACAATGATTTTGAACCCACCATAGGGTAATCGATGCCACTTCTGGGGGGGGGGGTTGCTGTATGAATCTGGGTTCTATATGCATATTTGAATGAGTTCTGTCAATACATTACTATAATGTTATTACTCTCCGCCCACATGATCAGAGTTAGCGGTAGAGCTGGTGGACGATGATGGGTTCGAAAATGAAGGGAGCGCAATTGCACATCGTTAAGTCATGTTCATGTACCACCGATAATATTGTTTATCATCCTTATGCCGGTGCGCATCATACGGAGCTTTATAAACACGCCAGATCCAGTGGTTTCTAACCTTTTACGGTCACGACTCAATCTCCAATTTAAAATGTTCCGTGGCCCAGATCAAAATTTGACGAGATGATTACGAAAAGAAGTCAGCAACTTTGCCCGTCCAGACTTACTCAAGGGCTATTTTTGAAGCTGATTACGTTCAACATATTCGCGAACCCAAGAATAAAGGCAAACGACCCCCACGTTTTAAACCATCATCTTTGAATAGAGCATTTAAACAGCCTGAACGATCTCTAGGAATATACCGTTCTCGTATAATTGCGATTACAATAGACTTATTCCAGTAAATGAAGGTTGTTGTTATTTATATTTTATTGCAGTTTTGGCGAGTATTGTATACCCAATATTAAAATCAATAAATGTGATAGTAAATCGCGCGCAGCGCGAAGAAAAATGTTATATACCAGAATAAATATTCCCCAAAATAATGTTTTTATGTTGATTTACTAAAAAATTATGAGCCTACGTCAACAAGTCTTCAAAATTCCGGACATTTGGCATATTTTAGAAATTCCTCTCGGACGCTAGTTTGAACAGTGAAATTCCGGACATGTCCGGGAAATTCCGGGCGTATGGCAACCCTAAGATAGTGGGACGTTACAATAGCAAAGATGGCGTGGAAAGTTCAGATACGTACCTGTACAACAACCACAAAATAAGTAATGTCAGATCTACATCATACTGAAGATTAATTGGGATTGTCCGACCAAACCTATTTCATTGCACCTTTTGAAAATGGTGTAGGCTCATCTCGACTTCACAGCTACAACATCAATGTGTTGCGGGTTCGAGTCCGATCGAGGTCGAATCCAGAATGCCCACCTAAGTGTCGAAGGTTTATCTAGGCTCCTCCTCGACATCTCATCCGCGCAATCGGTGTCTTAAAAAGCCTAGAAGTGGGCCCTGCTATCAGTCGGCATCCTCGGGATCATAAATTAAGAAATATCGGCCTGGTGTAAATGACCATTGTAGTCGTCGAACAGCATGAATACCACAAAGAAAAAAAAAGTCGCAGATTTTTCATTTCCACTTAACTTAAAGGGCTCTGTACTACACAGGTTTCTTATGCCACGACATAATCAATCGAGGTTTACAGCCCCCCACTCTGGAAAATAATCTCGGAACCATAATTCTCATTGATACATTACCTCTTAGTGGCGAGGGGCACACCATTTGAGTACTTGAAAGAATCATTTCTCACTAATCTAGTCAAATCATTAGAATTATTACTCAATTCAAATTTGAGCACTGGAATCATTGTGCCCAACTCTAGCTATAATCCCTCAAATGCGCTGCTGGTCTCAATTTGAGTGATTTGATTGAGTTAATAAACTGAAAGTGAGCTGGGTTACTCCAAATATATTGTATTGTAGACATGCCACAATACGAGAGACTGTATCAATGTGTGAAACAAAAGAACGAAACTTCGGCCACTTTCGTTACGTGCATTTGTGTTGACTCAGATGTAGTGCGGATCTAAACGTGTATAAGAGGATGTCGCATGCGCGCGGCAACGCAACTGAGTGTAGATGCACAATCGAAATGACTTGATGCCTATGCAAATGCCATACGAGTCTCCCCGCATTGTGATCAGAGAAGTTTTCACTGCCATCTACTACTACTTAAACAGTAAATAGTACCCTAAGGTTACGTGGTTGGTTGTGCTATCATTTAGTTCGCAGAAGCTATCCAATTAGCTACCTCAGATACGTGAATTAGTATAATTGGTATCTGCCATCGGTATTGGACAGTTAGCAGTACAGTTAAATCAGACTAAAGGAGCAGACAGTGTACTACTGTGGACGCGATTATTCTTATTTATTTTCCAAAACTAACCGGGAATATCAGGATGAGAACAGATTCAGGAAGCATTCAATGACAATCGCTCGTTTTGCCACAAACATACCTTCCAATCGATTTGCCGAAGCAAAACCAGACATTGCCTTCCTATCATGTTACAGTGGAAACCCGCTTCTAAAGATAGAATCGCCGGCGAGATGCATCCTAGTAAACATGAAAATATCACCGAACTTTCGCGCGTACATTATCGAACTATTTTACGGGAATACAGAATATATTATTATTATTTCGGAATTCCTCGAGAAGGCGACTTATGAATAGCATAATGTTCCTATTCCGGTCGAAATCAGCATCGGTGAAACTCAAAAAGTTTGAGAAGCAATACGGTAAATAGACCATCGATAACCGTTCCGTGTTCTACGCTTTGCGGATGCGTTAACCCTCCGTTTTCTTCACAGCCGAATTCTGTAAAAGACATGACGTATTTCCTATGGAGTCTAGGACCCTTCCGCGAACGCCACCGAACAGGGGACAGCTCCTTTCTCCCTACCTGATGCGGAAGATTCCGGACGAAAGCCTCGACAATTCAGAGAGTTACTTCAGCGACTCGAACTACTATAAAAGCGGGATCAATTGCGACGGCTCGCTTTCGTCCGAGGACTCGCGTCAGATACGATCCGCAACAGGGTACAGAAAGGCGAAGAAAAAATCGGACAGGTCGACTTCGGTAGAGGGCAGGAACTCGGGATCGGACAGCGGCAGCTCGGTGGGCAGATACGCGACCATGACGCTGAACAGAAATGGCAGAAAGAGAAACAAGACTGCTCCTAACGGTGGTTTCGTGCGGCTCACTAGGCGGGACGCGCTGGTGCCGCAGTCTGAAGATGATATTTTGGTACAGAAGACAACGCGACAGTTTTTAGACGTTAATTATAATCACGAAGCGCCAAAGAAAAGCAGCACCTTGTAAGTATTACCTGAAAAAACTCAACAGCATTGATGTATCCGTAGAGACCCGAGAATGCGGCAATTCGGCATATGGGTTGAGTTCGGAATTGGTTAGATGTTGGATTATGTCAGCATTAGGGTCTAGGTACCGGTTGGTTTCTGGGTTAGGATAAGATATGGAGTGCGTTTGAGAGTTATAAAGTCACATGTTCAGTTGTAAATACCCCAACTGTCGTTTGCCATTGCGTCGCATGCTCAAGTGTTTCTAAATGTCGTACTTATGAGGGACATGTGGGTCTTTCAATAAGTCGGTGTAACAATGGCGAGATCAGATAAAATGTCGATATATTGGCACGAAAGTGTTACTTGTAATGCGAGACATCAGAATTGCGGGTCATCAAATATTTACGTTCAAATATTGTCAATAGCACCAGCGTACTGCAATTGATTTTTGTCTCCAAACAGCTCACAGTGCGTATAATGCAAGTATAGTGTACGTTTCTCTCGCTTTGAGTATACTAAAGTGAACCTTCAATTGCAAAATAACTCAACATGACAATTGTGATTTTTCTCTGAAAATTTAAAGAAATTAATAAATACTTCACTAAAGGCTGTATACATTGGATAATACCCCCTAATGCGTTGTCCCCAATGAAAGGGGCTGGATATTATCACCACAGAAGTGTAGGCTATGCTATACAAGGGTTATTGCGGATGCTTTTCCTAAATTATCGGGATAATATAATAAAATTACAGTTATGCAGCTAAATCCAAACTCTGGGGGTAGTTAGAGGAAAGCTGCGTCAAGTTTCATGTATTTATCGATCATGCGAGTGCGGCTCAATTCGAACTTGAGAGGTGCCACATCAAAGCATGCGCTGTATGCTTTGTGTATTCATCGATCGAAAGAGGCAAAATACAATTAACTGTCCAGGGTCACTGAAAAGGCAGCCATTCTAATCGCGAGGAATGGATATAAATAGATAATGATAATAAGAATGACTGATCCCCGACTTATTGTCTGGTAATCATTTAACTCTTAGATACCAGGAAATTTGTACACCGATTGGTAATAATGCTGATTGTTTGCTATAAATAGAGATATTCAATTTCCTTCGACCAACCAAGTATATAGAACGTGGCAACTTTAAAAATGGTGAAAATCTCAAGGTTCAATTTGTCAATTCAGAATACGTTTCATGAAAAAAGACTCGACCACCGACTCCGACGAAGAATATTTCATCTCGAGAAGAAACACGTTCGGCACCACGCCGAGAAAGGTGAAGAAATCTCCGAGACCCAAGAAAAAGAGCGAGTAAGTAATAGTATAAATGTTACATAACCTAAATCCAGGAATGGCAACCCTTTAGAGACACGAACGACCGTGCAAATGCTAATGAGAACAATCTCGGTAATGAAGCATTTTATGCGCGGGCGTTAGTATCACTTGCCGCGTCTACTACACTATTAACGCTATTACCGAAAACTCCGGAAATGCGACTTTGCCATTGCAGAATATTTTGTCAAACTATCGTAGGAATAGACTTGAAATTGCGTTGTTGTTGTATAGCGAATGCAGTCAATTTGAAGTTATGTAATAGTCCAACTAGGAAGCTTTAGTTTTCGACAGGTTCGCTCTATTGATAGGCCACACGAATGAACTCGGGGTTCATTACTGCTAAAAGTACGATTACAACAATACATGATGTCTGGTTAATATTGTGCTGAATAAACTTTTAATATGATTTAGAAACGACTGATTGTACACAACGTATATGGTTGAACAGTGAACACATTTGCTTACCTTGGACTCACGACGAGCAATTCATTTTGGATCATATCAATCTCAAAGTCCGCATCCACTTTTAAATCGAGTCCTCGGATATAAATCACGTGTATACGTTCACCATACTATTTTGAATTCCATGTCCGATTTTAAAACCCAAGTACAAATCGATCCCAAATGTTGAGATCGAACTCCAAACGGCTACATGACATCGGTGATGTAATCCGGGTGAACGCAAAAAAAATCACGTCACCAGAGACCAGACATACCAAGCAGGGTCAAGTCAATTAGCAAAATATAATACCAAGCAAATATGGTTTCCAGGTAGTTTTCCATATCGTATATATTGAGGGCGGACCGCATGTAAAGGAAGCAATAAACCACATATTGCACGAATATGACAACAAGATTGATTTTCGACTTGCTCATACCAATACTCATTTTTCACAGCTGCGATGAATGTGTCAAGCATGAAATCACGTTGGAAGAGATGCTCCGCAACAAGTCGGCTCTGCAGGCGTTCCGAGACTTTTTGAAGTCGGAACACAGCGAAGAAAACTTGGACTTTTGGATGGACTGCGAGCAATACAAGACCATGAAAGGCATCAAAAAGGACCGTATGGCGGTTCGGATCTTTACACACTACTTATCGTCATCAGCGCCCAGAGAGGTAAATACATGTCAGATATATGTAGCATAAATCGGAGGTAATAAGTTACGTCTACTTATTCGAAGTTCTCCAGTAGGTACTATGCACTGAAGTGGTTGTACGATCTGAATAGATATTTGCTAAAACATTTGTAAAAGTAGATAATTTTGTTAATATTATGCATTACTCTTATGATTTAAATAGCCGTAACAACAGAGTGAATTATCCCGCGTGTAACAGAATCGATTTTTGATGATTGTAGGCTACCTATCTGTAGCATCATTACTTTTTTCTGTTAGTAGCGTAGATGCATCTTGTCAGTTCAAAACTAACCCCCCATCAGTTAATAAAAGTATGAGACCCCTGAAATATACTTCGCCCATATCTGTTATAAATATACACAATAGTGTCGTGCTACTACAGAATGCACTGTTATGGAAAGCGTGAATATTGGGGATTTTGACCTTGTCGTGTGGCATAAACCACGTTTGTGGTGTCTTCTGGTAACATCCGGCTTCACACTCACACCGGCCTGGGTTGTACCGACTTATTGCACCTTATTATGTAGATACACATAAATTGAGCCTATATCGCACGCTAGGCGCATGTTCTAATTTTATGACTGTAGCTGGCTTTGAAATATATGCAAAGGACAAATCACGTAATAGAAAATGCCGGCTGACTTGATTTGCACCTAGCTTTGCGGTGAAAATCTGGAAAATTCATCTACTATCCACACCTCGTTCACTCTTGATGTTTGCAGTGTGGTTGTTACATTTTCTGCCACCCTGTTAGCACTACGAATCAGATATTCGGACCCGCTTGCGTGAAAGTTATGGTACTAAAACGTATTTACATAATGAAACGTCACTGGTGGCGTCATCCGGTTCGGAAATAGATACTATTAGCTGGGTGAGAATCTATACTGTTGACTCATCCCACGCTCACAGCAGATTAGCTTCTAGGATAGAAATTTTCCTATAAGTCGTGATTGCACAATTCACATCTCATATTCCTACGTTGGTTCTGCGGAATCTATGCATTATTAATATGAATAAAGGAACACAGCAATAAAGTGCAAAGATTTGCCGAATTCAAACGCGGACTTGTCTGTGGCCATAGCAAAATTGAAAACCTGTCCTGTAATATAAAGTCCAACCGCAATAATTTTATATTTCCTGATATTTATATGCGACTAAAAGGCATTGTATCGATGGAATATTCCAGATTCACACGGTATTGCTGACGGATGCATCAATAAATGCCGTCGTTGCGAGTTCACTCGGAACGGCCCACAGAGAAGCATGCATTGGCATGATTCATGTTGCAGCCGATGCAAAATCGAAAAGCTTAGGTCAATACGGGGACAAAACTACACAACGGACATCACTATGGGATGTATTT
>ATSW01033373.1:0-17018 GCA_000444245.1 Botryllus schlosseri
AGTATCCCTAAATGTCTTGCTTATTAGGTGCCCTTTTCTGAGAAATACGTAATGATTTATTGGTATTTTGGCATCAGCTATTACCACGCCACGACGCACCAACACATAACCAAGCTTGGGCCAAAAATGTGGCCGCGAGAAAACTGCTTCACTCGTGAATGATCGAAAATTTTCTCTATTGGCGCGATTAAGCTACGTAAACTCTCTGCTTACGCTGAGTAGAATGGATGTGCTCACAAGTACAGGTGAAAACATCCACCCAATGGTAGGGTCTGGGGGTGAAGCCCCCGGAAGTTTGACTTATCGCCCTGTGGGGATACCAAGACCAGCGTCTTTGGGGATGGGCTGACGAAGTGCTTTTTCGGCTCGGATTTGCGGATGGGCGGTATAGCTGCTGTAATGTGTTTTCTTGCAGCACGCATTGTATTCGTATAGGTAGTTGCCAGAGTAGCCTGCGTCTGGTGGCAGTGGGCAATGAGCAATGTAGCACGACAAGGTGCTTGGTTCGACTCCGATACCCTTCATCGCTCGATATTGTCAAAGAGAAGAAGATTATTAGAGTTGGCGTGGTCGGTTAAACCGACGGCCTTCGGCGCGAAAGACTGTAAAGGACTCCCGGCGGTAGCACGTTTATCTAGACAAGGCAATTTTACCTCGACTCGGCAGACTCACTACCATAAAATCACATGGATGCCATAATGAATATAATTAAATACCATCAAACCCTCTAAATATCGCTCTCTAACACCATATAATTGCAAAAAACGGTTGCATACTTTACATTTCGGCTTCATTTCAATTTTGAAAGTTCACCGGTCCGCCAGACATTTTTTGAAATTTTACCGGTCCGCGAGGTGAAAAAGGTTGAGAACCACTGGTCTACATCACAGTTTTTCATGATGCGCTTCTTGACATAAGAACCAGTGCTGACGCAGCCTTGCTTCAGTTAGGTTATGGTGGTACCATGTCAACCTATTTGTTTCATTTTAATGTTTATGATTCACAATAAGCAGACAATGGGCCGTCTGCAACGGTAGGCCTATAAAGTAGGCTACAAGCTGTTAAATGTCAAATGATAAGTTTACCGACAGTGCAAACATGTACGATACAAACAAAATGCGGGTTGCCAGAAAATTTCGACATTGTAAACAATTTCGACTATTTGTTGACCTAACGCTACAATTTTGACAAAATTTTGACTTCTTTTGACAAGTCAAAAAAATCGCTTTAGTGATCACTTTTAGCCACTCTAGTAAATCCTGATAATGCTGTCCTCTCAAATATTTTCCTTGTAGACATTTCATGCTCCGACCCACGTTCAGTCGTTGACAATGCCAAGTTCAGCGGCGACGATTTCACTTACCAAAATTTTGTGACTATTTCATGCCACAAAGGATATTATATCAAGCCAGGTAGAACTAGCGTGTCGATCGGGTGCGGTGCAGATGGAGAGTGGAGCTTGCCAGTAGAGGAATTCTCTTGCAAAAGTCAGTCATTGCTGGTATTAACATTGTATCGTGAATTCATGAATTTTTTTCAAACCTTTCCAGATATTGATTGCTCTGCGCCTGACATTCGAGCTTTTGGGAAATTGGTAGGGAGCAATTTTACGTATGGATCTTCTGTTGAGTATCACTGCGCGGACGGTTATTATGTATCAAGGCAGATGACGTCAATTTCACTTGAATGTATGGATACAGGGATATGGGAACCAAAGCCTACAACGATACAATGCATACGTAAGATATGCTGGAGTTGCAATTAAGGACTCAAAAAGTTATGTTAACTTTATAACTCCAGCCGCAGATGGGTTTTCCTGCAATAGACCCTCAAGGCTACCGGAAGGAGCATACTATACTGCCGATACCTTTGCGTATTCCACAGTAATTGATGTGATGTGCTATGTAGGTTACAAATTGGTGGGCGGACTTACCAGCTATCCAGTTACTTGTCTCATGGATGGTAACTGGCATCCTAATCCGGCAGATGTACAGTGTATTGGTAAATTAGCCGTAATTACTTGGAAACCAGTAAATGTATAACTGGGTTATTGTGTTCTCTATTTCAGTTGTAACATGCAAAGTCCCTGGAACAATTGCAAACGCTCAAGTTGCAGTCAACTCTTTAACATTTGAAGGCACTGCCGAAGTGAAATGTGACCAGTCATACTTGATATGGACTTGGAATTCAATGCTGGTAATCTACTCGCAACTATTCTGTAAACTTCATGTTAAAAGGGCCGTAAGCCGGCAGCTGGTATTCACGATGATAAATATATTGTGGAATAAGTAGATCTATTAGTTCTGTAAACACTTTGATAATGGGCGCAGGGGTATCACTTTGTGCATGTCAACTCAAACAGGTACGATTTTAGCTTGTTATTCACAGGATACCTGGTCTCAGACGGAACGCTCTTTCCTATTAATAACTTGCGGATCTGACGAGGAATGGGTTCCCGCTCTCAATTCCTTTTCCTGCAGAAGTATGATCGATTTCGCCACGTTGCCAACAACGCAAGTTGCTTTCAACGTCTTTCTTTCCTTTTAACAGCTATTCAATGTCCCGAGGTGGAGATACCGGTGAACGGAAATTTGACGGACTCTACACTAGATCGAAATTACTCGAGTGTTATTACGATCGAATGCGACGAGGGATATTTTATCAGAACTCGCGTCACTTCAACGATTTTCAAATGTTCGATCGATGGCAGGTGGCATCCTGATCCTAGCACCTTGCGATGCAGACGTGAGTTTTATCGCTCATTTTTTGTCCATCACTGATTAGATAGGTATTCATTATGGTTCAATTTGTATGCTTAACTCCACTCTATTGCAGACACCTTGATCTGCTGTGCGGTTTCCTTTCTTGTTTGATCATGTGATAGAAGGGCATGATTTCCGATCATCTTTGATCCCGTGAAGGGTGCTAATTTTAATAGATTATTATATGATTTGGTGCCAAACCTATTTCACGTAAACATATGTATCGTTCACTTTGCTTTATAATTGGAAAGTACAAGCTATCTGAAGCCTACCGTTGAACCAGGTATACCGGTATATGATTTCAATTGGCAGAATCACACATTTTGGAAGCACGTCTCCAGTCGATGGTCATTTTTAAACAACGTGTCATGTGTTTATTATCTCTTGTCATATCCTTGTTCAGCCGTGCTCTGTGAAATTCCAAGGATAATCGCTCATGGTGCTATCTTTGGATTGGACACCGGCTACAAATCATTTGTCACAATCAAGTGCGACGAAGGCTATCACATCCCGTATCACGCAAGTGGTAATTCGGTAAAGCAACAAGATTTGACTTGTAATGCCGAAGGGGAATGGACTAGCGCTTATGATACTTTTGACTGCAGTGGTAAGATTGTACTGTAATTTTCTTGGTTCATCTTCAATCAGAGTTGAATTGATGAAATAAGACCCAGCTGCTGATCTCAGCAAAATTTTAGAGAAATATAACTGCATTGCTAATATTGGTATTTAAATATTTAGTGATTCTGAAGATATTTGCATTTTACTTTGTGATTTCTGATTTTGGAATTAACTACTACCTTTCAAAATTATTGTTCCATTTCAGAGATTGTCTGTAGCGATCCTGGATCGGTTTCACACTTGACGAGATACCCATCCTCTGTGATGTCACACAATTTTAAAGCGGTGGTCAAATATAAATGCAAAGAAGGTGAGGAAGTTGTGCGTGTGTCTTTATTTTCGGATAGAAGATGTTTACAGAATCCTTGAGTCTGATAATAACTGATATCCACATACCAGTAACGCTGTACGACCTTGTATATACTGATGGATCATTCATCCCTACCACATACTTTCCTCCAGTGTATTTCCTTCACATGTATTGCAGGACGATGGTTCAGTCGCGGAATATTCGATACAAACATCACATGCTCGGATGATGCAGATTGGTTGCCTTCCAAGGCAGATAACTTACCATCCTGTTCTGGTGACTTCAAGTATGTCTTTAAAAATTATAACTGTCAAAAACTACTCTCTTCACCAGCTGTCACATGCCTACCGCCTCCGAAGATGCTGAATGGATTTTACTCCAATTTGAAAAATCTCAAAGAATTTCCGGTCGGTCAAAGCGTCATCTATTTTTGCGACGATGGCTACAAGTTTTCTTCGCTGCCCGCTACCGGAGATATATTTTATCGGAGTAAATGTCTATCGGATGGATCGTGGTCTTGGCAGATTGACGAAATAGAGTGCATTAGTAAGTTTGTTTAAAATCTTTTCTGTGCATATTTTGCAATCAAATTATGTTTCCCGTCTAGATCAAGACTGCGGTAAACCTCCATCCGTGCTTTTCTCCACTTACGTCCTTTATGACGGAGATACATCGGCATATTCGAGAGCCATGTACAAATGCAATGTTGGTCATCGGTTGAACAGTAGATTGATGTCGTTGAATGAAACGCATTTCATCACAACATGCTCAACCGATGAAACTTGGATGCCAGATCCAAAATTATATGCGTGTCAATGTAAGACTAGGTTTTGCTTTGAGCCCCGCCGATATCTGCCGTCTTCGGAATATTGGTATTAGCCAAATGAGGCAATTCTTATTGTGAATATATGAATAGCTGTTAGAATTATGTCAGTGTCTGCCTTTTTCTTCCAGTGACTTCATGCCCGGCTCCACCAAAAGAAATAGTAAATGGTAATTTGCAAGGAAATATTTACATTTCTGGCAGCCTCATCTCCTACCAGTGCAAACCCGGGTTCACTTTTCGCGATCCACACGATCATTATAATGTTATAACATCCGTGTCGGTAAAATGTGGTGTCAATGGAATATGGAACAAAAATATAGCGGATTTACACTGTGCAAGTATGTGTCCCGTGCTAGTTTAAATGTAGCAGTACTTTTATATCAGGTGATGATCAATTTCACAGAATTGTATTGTGGGGATCCTTACACTCCGCCAAATTCATCCGTTTCATTTACATCGGACGAATACAATGCAAATGCAACGGTAACTTGTGTCGCTGGACACGTATTTGATCAGAACAGGAGACCGCATTGGTTTCGGGAGACCATTCGGTGTTCGGAAAATCGAGAATGGATGCCTGCTCCTAAACAATTAGCCTGTTCACGTATGACCTTTCAACTTGTAGGTGTTGCGAGTGACCTTTTCATCACGCGCAGTTCTTTTCAGCTTTTCGTTGTGAATTACCTGTCGATGTAGATGATGCAAGAATTGTCTTTGCGTCACCACTACTGTACGGAACAGCTAAATATGTATGTAATCAAGGTAATTTACGACATTACGTCTTCTGTTTGAGTAGTAAGGAACGAGTCCTACTCAGAACACCTCTGCTGGATTTGGGCTTTGATGTTCTATTCAACATCATCGATTATCCGTACAGGTTAGGAATGGCTTGATAATAATGTTCACCTGATTTTAGGCTACGTGATCGATCTCGGAAATGGAGGATTTGTCTCATCATGGCCGCCGGTTACGGCACTGAATATGACGTGTACCGCTAATTTCTCTTGGAGTCCGCACCCAAGTACCATCAGATGCACAAGTGATACTTAGTTCAGTGACCATTATCGTTACTGCATCTAAAAAGATCCGATGCGTCGTGTTTCAGAAATTCAATGCTGGGTACCCGCAGCCCCTCAACGCGGTTATATATCAGGCGGTGTGTACGTCGATAATAAAATGTCTTTCTTCTATATGGATAAAGCGTTTGCCACCTGTGCTTTGGGATATATACTTGAGGGGAATCTAAAATTGGACGAAGCTTATTGCGACGAGAATGGGAAATGGAGCAAGACCTTGTCTCTGAATAAATGTGTCCGTAAGTGACATGATATGATTTCTCAATCGTCAAAATCAAATGCGATTACGTTTTCAGCTGTGTTTTGCGAGGAACCACCTCAAGTACCGGGTGCCTATCGGTACTGGAGTGGTGCGTTGGCTTTTGACACCACCGTGACGTATAGATGTTACCGAAATTTTTTCTATCGGCCGGGCTTGATTGCAATCAAAGTCGTATGCTCCAAATACGCGACCTGGCAACCGCTCCCTACTTTTAAATGCATTGGTATAATTTAATGTAAGAATACCAGAAGATATTGGAATGCAGCGCTTTTCATGTAACGCAGAGGTTACCTGTGGTGTGCCGATGAGCCATTCGAATGCTGAGTTGGTGTATCAGTCTGGGGTTGGGAATGTTAGTGTTGGGGCCATTGTGAAATATCAATGCCTTTCGGGATTTTGGATATCCAAAGAACGAGATGCGAAAGGAGAGTGGATAACGGACCCCAACGCTGTACAAGATCCGTCGCTTAATGCCGCAACAATCACATGCACTAGATTTGGTAAATGGAGGCCTCTTCCTGTTAACATCCGCTGCGCAGGTAACGAGTTTGTCTTTGTACAATAATGATCTCGCTTCCCAGCCGATACATTTTTCCAGGTCTCAATTCCGGTTCGAGTACAAAAGAGTTTTTCGACAACGCTAAATATACTTTGGACACCTTGCAAACATCTACAGGGGCAGTCGGGCGCTCATTTGCCAACACCGAGACATCACACTTGCCGTCACAAATGATAGCAAGAAGTAAACAAGGATCACACTGTGAAGAACATCAGGTTCATGCCGGCAGTTACATTTAGGATTTTTCCTATATTTTCGAGTCATTCACACGACAGACTCGATTGCATATATGATGAATATTGTCTCAGGATTTTATTGTAATCCTTTTCTTCAATTACCTACTTAATGTCAACATATCAACAGACTGTGTTTCTTTATAGATTACAACTCAGAAGCAATTTAGCATTCTCCAAACGTTTTTATGAAATATCATAACTATCGAATTTCCTGAAGACAATGTGTGTTTAGTGTTTAAATGTGAATATATTTTTGATTGAGGTATGTCTTGACCATCAACAATTTGAATGGAATTGACTGATTATTATAATTGTAGTACTGTATCCGGTAACAAACTCGTCAATCTGACAGGTTGTTGTGATCCAAAATTATGGACAATGGTTGTTGCCATCGACTTTAGACCTGCTGTTTACGAATCTTCATTCTGCTGTTGAAGAAAGTACCGCCGAGTCCTATCTACTCTTTAATATGTTTGATAATGATCCGGAAACCTTCTGGATGCCAATTGAGGTGTGTATTTTGCCATTTCTAGAATATTAAATGTCTACTTCACCCAGTGTTGTAGTCACGATTTTTTTGGTGACTCGACTCGACTCGGGTCATTTTTTTCAAATAAAATGACTCGACTTGTACTCGAGACATTGCGAGAGTAGCACTGCCAAGACAGACATTTTATTGTAACTTCGAAGAATAGTAAAGTAACCACATTATTGGTATTTCGTCTATTAGTCCTGGTACTTGGAAAGTAGAGCCAGAAACTGTTTGAACTGAGCTAAATTACGATATTATGAATGTGAGCTATTCTATATCACCCGGGCAGAGTTGAAAAAAAGTGGATTGACCGGACTCAAAACTGACCAGTGAATACAATGACTTTAACTCTGACTCTACCCTCTACTCTGACATGGACTTCACTCGGTGGTGAATTGAAAATGACTCGACTTGATTTGAGTAAAAATTATAAAAGTGAGATTGACTTGCGACTCGGAGCCCTGTGACTTGGTAATGGTTACAACCCTGGTTGAACCATTTGTCAAGTTGGACCACGGACTTGATAACTGGTCTTAGTATCCAAAACCTCTTTGCCTAGCATCAAGCGAGTTTAGAAAATCATGATTCCCAAATATGGAACTTGATAAATTGGTATGGCGCATAATAACCAAGTCTTCTGTGACCGAAATGGGGTGCTACTTTTTTCAAGGAACCAGGGACCGAGTATCATTTGATCTATTGGAAAGGTTGGACGGTCGACTGGGATTTGGATGGCATATATGTGGCGTCAAGCATACAGCTGCACAGTTCCTTCAATTATATCCACGATGTGAAGGTTTGATAACATTTCAAGCTGTGCGATCGAGCATTGAACTAAAATTTTCGCTTCAGTTTTTCAAGGTTCTCTTCTCGTTGGATAAAATCACTTGGAAGGCAGCAGGGCCGTTTGTTACAAGATTTGGAAGCCAGAAAATTACCTTCTTCTATGGCTTCAGCCCAGTACAAGCTAGGTATAAGGCTTCAATGTCTCTACCACTGACGCACGTCTATTGAGATGTGCTCATGATGGGGCGTGTCAGTGTCTGGATATTGCCAGCGAGCGATGTCGCGCTGCGTATAGCATAGCTAGCTATACAGCTATGGCATACTATTTATCATATTCTTGTTTTGCAGATTTGTCCGTCTGAACATCACAGCAACAACAATGATGAAATCACCAATTGTGACCGAATTTTCCGTGTATGGATCTCGAGTCAGCTGTGCAGATTTCAGTTCAGGAACATCACTTTCTACTGCAGTACCTCTATTCATGGCGGCTTTGTGGATTTTCTTCATTATCGTAGCATGCAGAGCGTGTAAACTTGACTCAGTAGATAGGTGGAGAGTGAGTGATGAATGTATTCTGATATGACAGGTTTCTCGTCAAATTCGATGTTTTCAGAGATTCATTTTGTTCGTACCTGGTGGCAGTGAGAGTCATTATCCGACAGAGGCCTCGCAAACTTTCGAATTTTCATTCAGTGTCGGACATATTGCGCCAAAGCGTAAATTTGACTTGCTGGTACGATTGGTGGGATCTTGGACAGAGGATCCAGTTAATGTGGTGTGGCTGAAGCAACACTACAACTCTCTTTTAAGGTGACTCTCGTATTATTTTTATGATATGCCTTTGATACTTACCTGATTTAGCATCGAACCAGGTATAGAGATTTATCATGTTCTGCTACACCAGGGCTGCCCGCTTTCAGCCTTACATGATAATGTGGCCCGCTTGTGCATGTGCATACATTTGCAAGCAAACGTTGTTGACAAGGCAAAGCAGCGTTCCAATCTAATTTATGATCACATGCAGTCTTTACTGAGGGTTTGTACGTCCAGCATGCAGCTAGAGCTCAAATAACTTGTTGACAACTTTGATCGACCACAGAACAGATGTCTCATTGACTTCAACAGCTATTAAAGTACATTGCACTAATAAATTTTTGGTCTCTATGCTTCACGCTTAAAGTTTATATTAAATACGAGACATTCCTTACGTAGGTGGATAAATACACAAATAATGTAGAACTTCATCTTCCCATATACGGACCGCCAACTGGAAAAGTTGCCCGCCCCTGTTCTAGACCCACTAATGAGAACCTGGGCATCAAAACATTTTTTTCAGTAATTCAGGGTCGGAGTCGTCGTTTCAATTGATGATTTCGCTGGGGGGAGAATCGCAGCTAAATCTTCACAACTAATGTATGTTTAGTGTGGAGAGTCATAATTTTCACAAAGAGTGTAATGGCAGTTTTTTTCTGATAGAATTGTTTGTATGAACTGAAGTTACCATTTTAAACCCAGTTGAAGCAGTGTCATATTTGTTTAAAATATTTTGTGACTCCATTGTCCTGCTTGTCACCCAGAACAGAAAAGTGATACATGATAAGTTCCGACATTGATGCAGAGCCCCTCAATTATGTTCATATCTTTGCAGACCGTCATACACAAATACAATCGCCGTCACGTATCCTGCTAGCATTGGAGAGGTGGAACATATCGAGATGCTCAGTATCCCGAAAAATGTACAGGATTGCTCAACGTCTGGTAATGATATAGACGACACTAGCACGCTTGGGAATACTCGGAAAGAATCGCGCACATCATTGAAATCTTGGCCAAGGATAGTAAATCCATTGCATACGCATATGTTACCGGTCGGAAGATTTCTTAATCGTCTTTCTGAAAAAGTTCAGCCCGGAAACGTGTGTCAATGCAAAGACAACCATGATTTAACTGTTAAAAATTTGGCCGTAAGAGACGCCTACACCAAAACAAAGAAGGTGTGGGTTCCAGTTATAAAAGATGTTACGCAAATGGGAGTGTCTAGCAAACAGCCAACAAAATTCTACCTCACCGACGCTAATTCAGTGCAGCTAAAACTGTGTGATAAGCTCTGCAAAGTGATGAAGCATCTGTGCCCACTCTCGATGCTGTTTCCCAGTGAAAAACCTGTAATTTGTAATCTGACAAGAGTGGAAAAGGTTTTCTATTGTATGTTTGCCGTGTATTTCAATCTCATGGTAGATGCTTTTTATCACGGTCTCTCCGATCCCGATTTGAACTTCCAGTCGGATATGTTCGGACCTTCGACGGACATTCTTTCCAACTACACAACGTGGGGTAGAATGATGACACTGGTAGCATCGATAGTACTGCTGGTAGTGTTGATGTTGGTTGGCCGTAAACTTTCCAAGTCATGGAAACGGCGTGTGGAAGATGCTGTGAGTTACTGGGAAGGGCTGAGTCCAATGTACGCTGGCTGGAGGACTTTACTGTGTTGCATAAAATGCTGTATCAATGGTCGCAAGAAAGAGATATCTCCGGAAAGAGATGATAATCGGAGTGATGCCCAGTCTATTGGATATTCAATCGACAGTTCGAGACACAAGACCGCAGACAGTGGTGATTCCAAATCACGTCATCTGGTAAGCATACTCTAAATCAGGGGTTGTCAACCCTATGTTGGTCGCGGATGATTTTACGGTCTGGAAACGTTGTGGCGCATCGCTTAGCCTAGAGCAGTGGTTTCCAACCGGTGGGGAATTCAGGGTTTCTGGTTGGGGTCTCAAATGAACGGCAGGAGAAAACTAGTAACTCTTCGCATCAATCATTTCCTAAAAAGTAGCTCTTGCTTTCAAAAAATGTTAGTGAACCCGTACTTACAGTCATCAGCGGGGCTGATAAAGATATGTTGAGCTTGATAAGGGGGCGATGAGTCAAAAAGGTTAGGGAACCACCAGTTCGGCATATGCCAAACTTGCACAGTTTCATGTACAAATGCAGTGCGCTCCTGAGACTGCAATTTAATCACTTCAGAGTCACAAGGCTAAAATCAAACAGCTTTGAATGAATTCTTATTAAACCCAACTCATTTGACTATTTCAATATCTTTTGGGGCAATCCGCAGTCTAACGCATGACTGATTTTAGACTATTTACCAAATCTTCCTTCAATTTAACCTTTAACAGGCTACCGAGAAATCCAAGTGACGAATTTGAACTGTCTTCCAACATCTAGCTACAGTGCAGCTGCTACACCTTGAATATTGTATTGATATAACAAGTATTGTGCAGACCCGAAATGAGCGTCAAATTGTCAATTTTCAAAATGACGTAACTTTCGCTCCCAAGGTTTAATTTTGATAAAATAAAGTTATGTCTGTTTGAATTTAGCTCATCTAGCCATGTGCCAAATTTCAGGAGATTTGAAAAGGTAGTGGTGTCAACATCGGATGTTTAGGTTTGGAATGGCCCATTGCGATTTCAGAACATTGAACCCAATGATGCAATCAATTCATGCGACACTTACGTTATGTACAATTATTTCATGACACTTTTAAACACTACAAATATGAATGCGCTAAATGCTCAATCCAACATAATATGTGGCGGTGGTGCCGCATACTTCCACAGGAAGTTGAAAATAATAAATTGTAATTGTGGCAATATTTATGTTACAATAATACGAAGTGTCAAACTACTGTAAATCTACCTTGAATACAATTCAGTCTGAGTTTAATGCACACCCTTTTGCACGACATACGAGCCTGCTGGAATAATTGGTTACTTCAGCATGAACTTCCAGTTATTATATAATCAAAATGATATTCGTTGCTGTTCCTGTTAGCTATAAGTTATCATCATAGGCGTATCCAAAGGACAGAAGACGCTGTTTTTTGCTTCACATTAACGACTTGTACATTACAACTCCATACATGTTACTGCGTCTCATCAGAGTCGGTTGAAAAGCTACATGTAGCCTACGTGTATAATATAAGATAAATATCAACAAATAAGTAAGGTTATTCAGATCATATTCAGAAAAAGAGTTATGAATCAAAATTTCAGTAGTGAAATATTGAAAATGCCTGGGGTCGGAGTGAACTGGCTACTCACCCTGATCGTGACAGTATATTATTACTTGTGAATTTTGGTCATAGGTTACTGATGATAAGTCTCTACTGCAAGATGAATTTGGAGACAGGGACAGGCAAAATAATTTCAAACCCATCAAGCAAACTCTTCAACCACGCAAGCGAAATGATATTCCGAAAGTTGAGAATCTCCGACGTTCCTTGCCTATCAAGAAATGCGCTGAATGCGTGAGCTCTCTTCATTTTGTGGAATATGTCACCTCGATACCAAGTGATAAGAGTCTTATCGGTGAGATTTCGCCTAATGAGATGGATGAAATCAAAGACGACGATGCTACTGCTAGTACTCAAAGCATTGCCAATGCAGTCTACATGCTCCGGGACGAAGACTTTCCGACAGACATCATCACTCACAAATATGTCCAACCAGAGAAACCATATAACTCAACGCAACATCTCCACAGCCGTTCGCTGTTATTTCGGTTCCTGATAGTATTTTGCATAGCTCTTTATATTTGCGGCATATCTGGATTCATCATCAGTAACACTTTAACATGTATGGATAGAACAGCATTAGAAATTGTCATTCTGTTCTGTGTGACGTTTGCCATTTCATTGGTATTTGTTTTGCCAGTATCGAACTGTATATATGCTACAATCGTGAAATTTTACAGATGATTTTGTTTCAACTTCTATCTGTTGGATAGGAGGTTAGTAAATAGTTTGTGTTGATATTTAGAGGATAAAGAATATTTATATTTCGACCAATCACTGTTACTGTTTTGTTAAATCGTTCAGGAATAAATACAACTGTGTTATAATGTGCAAACTCGTTATTAAATGAAAAATGTGGTCGAATATAGGAGTTGTGGAGAAAAATTGCATGTTACTCACGGAACTACCGTCAAATGTTATCCAGGAAGGGATTGGACCTATCTTGTCTAGTTACATTCTTTTTAAACTGACCTTGATCAGCTTTTCTGCAGAACTAGACTGGGCCTCAAGAATATTTAAATCCACATACATTTTATATATAATAAAAATCTGCATCTGGTAAGCTTTGTGGTGCCAAAACCTTGGGCTGGAATGTTACCTAAACCTTCATAAACTTTTCAAGGCATGATCCAATTCTTTTTTATCGCAACTCAAAAGACACGCACACCGAGAAAAATTTATTTCTGATATTGGTCTGCTACAGGCATGGGTGAAACTGAGGATGTTGAGACCAGTTTAAGACTACGTAATGATCAAGTGAGGTTGATTCACCGAAATCCAATGCACGGTTTCCATATTTTGTGTACCTGTACATAAATCATTTCTGCACAGTTTCTAGTCAATAACTGCCATCAGCTACTGATGGCAAGCTAGGTAGAGACACCATAATATAGAGTTACCATACATCCTCCTTTTTCAGGTTTTTTAAAATATCCTCCAAGGACGCCTAAATGTCCTTATTTTCGGGAATTCGACCTCCTTTACAGCTTCTAGAGCTAAGATAATGGACAGATGGGCATAAATGACGCATTTTTTTATCAACCAGCCACAAAGGAAAAATTCATCATTTTTCCGAATTTTACTCCACAATACTAAGTCTGAAAATTATGAAAAAGTGTCCTCCATTACCGATTCCATAATATGGTAATCCTACTATAATATCAGTAGTACAGGCTAAGAAAGTAGGACACCAACTCCCTCTCCTTCGCTCTACCTTGCCCAACAATTACCAGCACACGTTCAAACTTTCCTCAGAAACATAATTTTATGCGTGCCACGTACTGGTTTTAGTACCTAAATCACTGGATTTGGAAATTTACTTACAATTGATCGAGCAACGAATTTGTAAGAAATACAGCTAATATTACGACCTAAATTTATACCCCTCCCTGATCTATACTTTAAAAACAACTGTCATAAATCAATCCTTCTGCTGAAGACTCCCCTCACCCAGAACAATTGTAGGAGTGACGATATCAAAACGGTTTATAAATACCTACCGCATTACCTGATGGCGATACTTCTTTGGAGACCTATATTGGCCCGATGTGGAACTACCTGAGTAATCGAGCAAGATTTAGTAGCAAAAAATCACAATTTCAAAGACTATTCCAAGTGGTTTCCACACATTCCCATCTTTCAATTGCGTGGTAAGCCTTGGAAGGCTGAAATTTATCATATTATACTGATGACGAAGTTATGTAGCGCATATTTTCTTTGTAATTATAAGATCTTGTCTTACATATCTTCAATATAGATTTCCACCAACTTTCTATGCACTTGCGGTACCGCTGTAACAACACAATTTAATTGCTTGAACATTTTTCAATATATTCCAGTTTTACACACCCTTTTTTGCCTCGGTACTTCTACTAAGTGACTTTTCCTTAGTATAATTCAGGGGGATTCAATGTAATTTGCAGATACGCACCATGACAATTATACTTGGCACTCTCCAGTACCATACACCAGACGTTTCAAGAAAGGATTTTTATTAACAATCGGAAATTCACGTTACATCATTTTGCAAAAGAAATATATATTCACAAGAACAACAATAAAAATTTAATACTAATTAATACTTACCAGCTACACTGCACAGTGTGCAATGGCAGAAATCAGAAAATTACAATACCAGAGATAAGCAACTTACCATAAATCAGATGATGAAAGATCGTTCCGTTCCTTGGTGGAGAGTTTTGAGGGATGCTTCGTTCCTTCCGCCAGGCAAGTAGCTTGTGTCCATAAGGAAATCAGACACTCCAACGGGTGAGGCCCACGGTAATGTACACATCCGGGCAGATAAACTGAAATTTTCGGATCGATATAACATTTCAAGAAATAAATTGTGATGTCAAACATACTTATTCCATAACAATGCATTTGACTGAGTTGGTCCCCACGATCGGACTTCAATGCGGTTTCATTGAACAATGTGGTGACATGACTGGAAAATGGATCATAGAAATTCGTCAGATATGTTGAAGAAATGCAGTGACAACAATGTCTTCGTTTCATCTTACGACAAATTCATGGCTTTCAAAGAATTCAACTCTGATGAGGAGAGCTTCTTGGGATGTTTTTGTCCTCTGTCTAAACATCCGACTTCTTTCCAAATTGATTCCAAACATTCGGTACTGTGAGGGCCATGGTAGGTTTCACAACCCGGTAGAAATTCTGAAATATAGAAAACATCTATTTCCATGGTATATTCACCAAAATAGGCCATGTTACCAAATCCGTAGCACTGCATTTGTGCAGTAGCATCATTATCTTCTGATTTAGTCACATACTTTTTGAAGACATCCAATAAATCACTGTTTATAAATAGAAATACGAATTTGAAAGTTGGATTTCACACCCATAACATATGCAAAGAAGTATCGCTAGAAGGATACAATCAATTGGCATGACTGTTGCAGTAAAATCTTCCAACTAAGACGTCAAATTACAAATGATTGGTCATTCAATTTGACAAACGTCATTCCTCGTATTGGGATAAGTTGTTGCAGACTTACTCAAGTGGTGTGAATCTCATTGTCTTACGACCAGACTCAGTGAATGTACCAGGGGCACCGCTTCCTTTCAGAAGACATCCCGCTTTGGTCCATATTTTATTCAAACACTGTAAAGGATGATCCCCACGATAACTCGTGCATTCAACCGGATAATCTGTAAGCGGAAAAAAATTCATGTAGATTCAGGTAGCCTACTGTAGCTTGATGGAAAATATAGTAGATACAGGATTATTGTGTCATAGCTGAGGAATCCTCAATATTATTAGTCTGCAGGTACTTGCATGTTGTGTGTAGTCGAATAATTTCATGTATATTTTATGGTGCGTAAATTTGAGTACCAGAGCATCATCAACTGAAACAATGGAAAATGACATATATTCAGCATTTAAAATCACGAAATTATACCTAAAGATAAAAATTATTTGATATTTCATTCTATGCTGGTGAGACATCATATTTTGTTATACGATTGTTGATATACAATGTTCTTCCCGATTCTCTACTAGTTGGTGACGATTAACCTGACGAGAATCAGCCGAAAGTATTCGGGTTCATTTCAAGATGAATAATGTATATACTATTCAATTTTATATTGAAGTTCTGTACTTCAAGATGCTCTTTAAGGACAAATATATAGCATACATTTATGTAGAATATAGAATTCAGACTGTCGATATAATAAGAAACACTCACATATGCAGCTCATCGGTTCGGGAAACCATTCCGTCACTTTATCATCTTCAACGTCGGTGCATACATGTACATCCGTATCTCCCGCAACTCGTGTATCCCCGGAGCAAGTAAAGGTGCATGTGGCATTAAACGCAGTTTTAGAAGTACACGAGATCGAAGTAGCATCGGAAAATGATGACGGATCGATAGGAGTGCAAGTCAGGGCTAAGTTGGTGATGACGGCACAATAAACATAAAATGAAGAAGTACAACATGGTGTCGTCAATCTTACCGCGACAAGCTGGTGGAGTGGCATTCCAAGAACCTACACCGTCGCGGTCGTTATCGTGACAGTGCAGTCCCGTTGTTAGATCTCCGCTGTCCAGAGCAAATCCCTTGGTACAAAATATAGTGCACCGGGAATGGATGATATTTTTGTTAGTGCAAGTAGACTTTGTAGGTGACTTCAGTATTTTAGAGATGTCTGGACATACAATATCTGAAATATACGAAGATTACAGCATTGCAGTGAAGGATCAAGATGAGATTCCTTTGGTATGTACAAATGGGGTGTGGAAATAAATTTATTCAGAGAGTGAGCAACACAGTATATGTTTAATGATAGGGTCATATAGAGTGGGTTGTAATGACTCGAGTCATTGCGCAGGACTCGAACCGAGTCATATTACTCGAGACTCAGACAGCCAAGACTGACATTTCATTGTAATTTCGAAGAAAAGTAAAGTAACCCAACTCTTGGGATTTCGTCTATAG
>ATSW01033380.1:0-10516 GCA_000444245.1 Botryllus schlosseri
ACAGATCACTGTATAAAGTTTTGGTAAAATTGCAATATAAGTCAATAGAAAAGTAACATTTCACTGAATTGACTCAGATGAATAGATAGAGAAATATGGATAAAAATAGTCATGGTATACTGAGGAATACTTCATTTCTGACACATAACACTTTTCAAAGGATGTGTAGGATACCACGATCGTTGGTGTTTTAGACAACTGCATGAGACAGTTGATCAATTAGACACGTCAGGAAGAGGTATCGTGTCGGTAAAATACTTGATAGTTTTGTTTCGAGTGAAACTTTCAATGCTCTCGATATTTTTGTAGCCCGCCATTTTCATCAACGATTCGCACACGCTCTCAACCAGTCGCACTGCGGAAAAAGGCAAGTCCCGGACCCATCTTTGAACGGTCTTTGACGAATCGCGAGAAGTGCCTAGAAACAAAATGAGATAACCACTTGAAATTATTTTGAAAGGTTTCTTGGAGGTACAGAACTTCAATATAAAATTTAATTTGGATTGAAATCAACCAGAATATTTTCAGCTGACACTTGTGAGGGTTAATCGTCAGCTACTGGAAGAGATTTCAAAAGAACTTCATATATCAACAGTGGTATCACCAGATATGACGTCAACGGCGCAAAATATTCCAATAATCGAGGCGAACAGTTGCCGGTGACGTTATACTTCGCAATATACTGCAGTTGGGGTAGTTACTACTTACCATAGGGATCTTCACGGGCTCTGTGGAGTCTGAAATACGAGGAAAAAACATCATGGAATCTGAATTTACACACTGCGCGACACAAAAAGTAACTCCACGGGGATCAGTGGATCAAAAGATAACAAAATCATTGCCCAAATTCACGTAGGTGTAAACGCACCATATGTTCTCTTCGAAGTCAATTGCATTGCAAATTTCACAACAAATCATTACCCGACATAAAGTGAATTAGCATCCAGCCAAAATCTAATATGTAATGATTAGGGCGAGTTTTTGTTGCAACAAAATCCGGGGAAAGTTGCGCTTAGTTTTCACAAAAGTTGCACTAAAAAGTTGTATTTATTGACAAGTTCCTTGAAATTAATAGGGTACGAGATCCTCGAATAGATCCGTATGCAAGGCACTGTAGCAAAACTCAGTGTTGGCGACTTCAACAAAATCAATAGCCTTAAAAAATTTACCCAGTGGAAATATAATTTTCGGCGGTCTAGCCTGAATGTGCGTCAAATCAAACCATTGAAAAGTTAGTTGCATGGAAAATCCAGAAAACTTGCATAAAACATGGAGAAAAGTTGCAATATAAGATTTCTCCAAACAGCTTAACAAAAAACATACTACATAGCTTCTGAGTATTTAGGAAGCTGCATTACAAAGATACAAAAACTTGCCCTAGCGAGGATCCACAGTATTTAGACTAAGCAACTCTTTGGTGAATTCCAACAACCGGATATTGGATGAAATCGGAATCATCGCTATCAGGGATGAGTAACCAACTCGCCGCCACGGCCTGCTTTTCTTTGCCAGATATGAATCAGGGATATGGGCATCTTCACCAACTGGTTTACGATTACATTGTATCCGAATCGGTACACCTTACTGTTAACAGTTTGTCATCGTATCCAGTTCTCGAGACATGACTGCAGTCATTGCCAACGACAAAAATATTTTGTTCTATTACAAACATGGTTTATCGCAGTTACTCTCCAAGACGCAGTGAAATATATTAGAATGCCACTAATGAATGGAGAAGTGTAGGCCTACAATTTTCAAGATAGTGGCTTGCTCAAAATGCTCCTTTGGCGCACCATTGGGCTGTGACCGTACTCCGTCTAAGTCAGGATTCTGACCTGACACTCAAACTTTAGGACCATACTAAATCCATCCATTCGGCAAAAGGCCTTGTTGGGATGGAAACGGGAATATATATTGTCATTGATGTCATATCAATATCATCACTATCTTCATTGAGTCATAGAAACAACAGAAAACACACCTTGCCATGTTTTCTTTCTGTGCCAACGAATGAAGAACACTGTCCGTTTCAAGACTTTGTGAATCAAACGTATCATTGGTTTCAGTGACGCTTGAATCCGTTTTGCTGTGGAACAATCAAAATTAAATACTTTTCTACAAATACTGAAGTAATATATTCAAAATAAACCTCAAGCGGAGGCAGAAACTAGTAGTTCCAGTCCAGCATATGTTAATTTTAATTCAGAAAACCAGAATTTTTAGTGTTTTAACCCAGAAGTGAACTCCTATGTTCATCCTAAATCAATTCAACAGTTGTAAGAGTGATGATGTCATTGAACAGGTTGACAAATACCGACCGGACTTGGACCAATACCTATATTTCGATACAGAAAGATAATAGTAGATCTCTATACAAAAGATAACCGCCGATAAACGACCAAGTTCACGGGTTTACATGCCAATTCAGAATCTCAAACATCAAACACAATTGAAACCATGTTTAATTTTACGGTACCGTACATATAGATATGCGAATCTCACATGTCTTCTGGGGACGGAACACGAATCCCGGTGTTGTTATAAATCCATTGCTTCATCTCGTCGGGAAAGTCCAATCCGACAAATTTGTACACATCATGCGCCACCCGGTACGGATGCAGTGCGGTATCTTCATAACGAACCGCCTGATGAATCAAAAATATCAATATCAGTCTGTCTAAAACGTGTACTGATCTCCATTGATACATCTCTAACTTAATATCCTCTGGCATTGTGGTACGGCATATGCTACCATGCGATATTACAATGTGATGCAACAAATCCGACTCTCGGGTCAAGGCAAGCTGATACTTCGTTAAATTACAATCCAGCAGGGTTATAATGACTCAAGTCACGACTCAACGCGAGTCCTACTCGAGTCGCGATTTTTTGTATACGGAAAATGGCTCAATATGACTAGAGTCTGCGTATTGGCTCGACTTGTACTAGAATAGGACGGCCAAGACCGACATTTTATTGTTATTTCGAAGATGAGTAAAGTTACCACACTATTAGTACTGGTACTTGAAAATGCGACCAGAAACTGTTGAAAGTGAGGAAACTTATTATGTCATGAATGTGAAGCATTTGACAATATCGACATCACCAAGCAGAGTTGTAAAAATTGGATTTAACAAGACTTCAACTCGAACTCGGGCGTTGAATTGAAAATGACTCGACTTGACTCGAGTCAAAACCATAAAAGTGACATTGACTTGTGACTTGGAATCTTGTGACTCGGTTACAGCCCTGTTTTGGAGAGACATTTTCCCTAGGCAACGATAGCGTCTGACATAGATAGAGACGTATGTGTCGCTATGCCAAACTTGATCCTTGGATTATTCAAATTTCAATCAAAACTACAAAAATGAAATCAGCACTGTTGGACCAACAAGCAAACTGAATGAATTCAATACTCCTCCTACTACCATTGATATGGGACCAAACATTATTTGAGTTTGGAGTTATTCCGCTGTGATTTTTAAGGGAAAATCTTCATTCCATTTATTTGCATTGGAGTCAACGATCATTAATTTAAGCCGTACAGAGTTATCTCAACAACAGTTTTAAAATATTTCATTGATATGTAGGCCTACTGCTATACATCTGTTAAATGTCTCTAGTTGTATTGTATATTTTTATTTCTCACTTGAGTTTCTTGTTATGACTGTCATATAGTTGCCGGTACAGATGACTTCGTCAAGCGTTACTTTAAAAATTACATTGGTAAGTCATACTTTGTCAAATTGGTTTTCATTTGAATCTGTTTATATCCTTGTCATTGCGCCGTTAACTCTTGATAAGGTGCACACGAACAGTCTTCGAGTAAATAAATTATAACGAACGCAAAGGCACTTATCAAAATTACCATGTATCTCTCCTTCATCCACACCGGCCTGTTGAAGGTGCCTGTCATGAAGTTATTTGCCTGTCTCTGGCAAGTGCCGAGTAGGGATTCCCGTAAGTCGACTTTTCCCGTAAGACGTCTCCGGGAAGCTGCAATGCCTCGAGGATCGCGCAATAGATGCAAAACCTAAAAAATAGCGATATTTATATGGTCGCATAGCCGGGGTCAACCCTGATTTTGAAGTGCAAGCCCAAACAGGGTGAGTGGGGTAACATGAAATGTACCAGAAAGGCAAAAAAAGGCCAATAGTCATATCATACCATCGCTATGTCGATGACACGTTCGTGATATTCGATAATGAATCTGACTGTGATAGTTTCCTGGAAAATTTAAACAAACTACATCCAGCATTGCAATTCACGTCGGAAAAAGAAATTAACAATCGCCTGGCATTCCTTGACGTTCTTGTGGAGAAACGGGATGGCAAATTCCTTACCTCCGTTTATAGGAAGCCCACATTTTCGGGTCATTACCTTCGATGGAGCTCTTTCAGCCCAAAAAGTCGTAAAATCAATTTAATCGGCACCTTGGTTCACCGGGCGTTGATGATTTGTTCCGAGGTCAAATTGAATAATGAACTTGACTACATCCGTAAAATTTTCATTGACAACGGATACCCAGAGTATGTTATTAAGCGGGCAATAAGTAAAAAGTTAGGTCATTGGAATGATACCAAACCAGAAGAAACCCCCGAAGTAATTTCGCGTGAAAATAGGGATGTGTACATTCATCTTCCTTGGATTGGCCCGGTTTCTTATCGATTTGAGAAACAGATAACTTCAGCAGTCTACCGCTGTTATCCAGCGGTGAAAACCAATGTTGTTTTTACCACGATACCAATGTTTCCTGCAACCCGAAAGGACGTTCTGCCGGCTATAAAACAAAGCAACGTAATTTATGAATTCAAGTGCCACTGCGATTGTCGGTACGTAGGGAGAACTTCCAAACGGTTGCAAGACCGTATCAAAGAACACATTCCACCGTCTGTCAAATCTTATATCTCAAATTCGCAGCTTAACAATCCGCTTGTTCTTGAACATAACCAGGCCATGGGTCAAAAATCTTCTATAGGCAAACATTTACTAGAAAATCATACGTGTGCTGCTAACTATCACGAGGACATGTTCTCTATATTGGCTAAGGGTCGCAATTTATTTCATTTGTCTGTTCTTGAGTCCACCATCATCACTATGAGCAAACCTAGTCTATGCCAACAGAAAGAATTTGTGTATCATTTGAAAATCGCGCATTAACTTGTTTTGCTTCGCTATCTCCATGCCAACGCTTCAGTTCTCTCGTTTTCCTAACTTTGTATATTTTCTGTGTTACGTCATAATTAGCGATATATATTGTTGCTGAACATAGTTATTCGAATTCTCGCATTATTGCTGACGATACTCCCCTGACGAGGGTCAGCCGAAAAGCTTCGGGAACAAAATGAATATTTTATTCAAATGTGTCATAATATTGTGTAGTAGCAGTATCATGATAATTAAAATGTCAGATACACAACGACCAGCTTGGTCAGGATGACTAAATAACTGATCGTGACTAGAATTTTGAAATCATCATTTTAAAGGCAAGTTTTTGCAACTTAGCCAACTCCTTTTTACAGCTTCCCGGCTGCTTCCTAAATACTCAGAAGTTATGTAGTATGGTGTTTTAAGCTGTTTGGAGGAATCGCATATCAAAACTTTTTGCAACTTTTCTCCATATTTTCCTGCAACTTTTTGCAACTTTTTTGATTTTTCACGAAATGTTTTGCAACTTTTTTCGATTTCTCATACATCTTTATGCAATTTTTTTTCGATTTTCTATGCAAGTAACTTTTTACTGGAAATATTTGGCACTATATGTAAATAGATCGCTTGATGATTTCACTATCGTTTAAATTTGAGATCCATTCTGATTCGACGTACATTCAGGTTAGACCGCCGAAAATTATATTTTCACCGACTCGATTTTTTCAGGCTATTGATTTTGTTGAAGTCACAAACACCAAGTTCTGCTACAGTGCTTTGGATGCGGATCGATTCCAGTATCTCATACCCTAATAATTTCAAGGAAATGCAAGTTTTTGGTGCAACTTTTGTGAAAACTAAATGCAACTTTTGTGTAAAATAAGTGCAGCTTTTCACGGATTCGACTGCAATAAAAACTTGCCCTAATCATCATTATCGGTGGTTCGTGAGCATTATTAAGATGATGGTATGGCATCGCGATGTCTGCTTCAAAGCGAATAGCCCGATTAGCACAAGAAAATTTTATCGATATGATAACAATATCTTAAAAGATATGCTAGTTAAACCATTTATAAGGCTTACGATACCACACATCGACACCAGTCAGTGCCAAGTAAGCATACACACGTATCTAGTACACTACCCAATTCTTCACCAGAAGTAGCCTACTTCATTTTTCTTGTGGGCGGAAATAATAATCAATCCAAGAAAATGCACGGTAAACTCATTCCAGTTCAACAACTGCAATGACGCCATTGGATTCCAGATGATATTGCAATGCAAACTAACCAAAGTATGGCTGAATTTGGTTTGTCTCAAATTCAAAATTATCCATTCAGTATGAACACTGCACAGACATCAGTGATTTTATAACAGAATATGAGACGCCATTTTGTGCACTCAGCCCCCCACATAGACCAATTCCCAAACATGATCTCGAAAAATTAATTAGGCTACCTCATAAGAAAGGAAAACGATGACGCCACGCTTGCCATGAGAAATACAGATAAAAAGTGCCTGGTGGTTAAAAATCTCGTATTTGTGTGGAATATATATGTGTTGTTCCGGAATACTACCCAAATTAGAAATTACAATAGGTCGACGAGGTCTTGGGGAGGGTAAACAACAAAGTCAGAGTGGGTCCGTGTCTATATTTACGAGACGGGCCATTCTAACCCCGTCAATTGAGGAAAATACGCAGCAGCATACACCAGCAACCTTCTGGAGTCCGATCACATAAGAAAAACAATCTTAAAAAACCTTTGTGCCGTGCTATAGATTGTGAGAGTGACTTGTCATCCCATGTTTTTATTACACAAGTCCTACACAAACCATTGACGAACTCATGGCGGATATGAATACATAAATATCACCTTGATATCGACAGGCAATTCCCAGGTAATCGTCTCGATATCGTTGACGTCACATAGCCTTATGATTTTCAGCGCGACCAACGATTTTCTCCGACAAACGTTCTCAACAAGCATCCGATTTATAGTCCCGCAATCCTCGTAACAAGACTTGATACTTGAATAAAAAAGCCACAAATGTACTCTACAATCAAAGAAATGATAACAATTATCGAACACTATGTTTTCACTGTATTTCAAGAGTAGTATTGAGTCGTTGCAGCCAATGGGCTATATATATATACATGATGAAGTCATGAGTTAAGCATGAGTGATACTAATGAATTACTAGGCAGGTGTCTGAGAAGTACAATTTTACAAAACTACAAAATGATTTCACTAAGTTCTTGCGTCCCAAGCCTGTTGTGAGCAAATAATTTCATGGAAATGCCATGTATGCTATTCAATTTTCAATGTTAAACATTAGTGTTTTTTGAAGAGTAGAAAAGGTTGCCGGCCCGTTGACATCAGATAAGTGTTCGTGATCTCGTATTTGTTTGAAATATACATGCACCATTCTAAAATAATGCAGATAACTTGGAATTTGCAATTCGTTCAATAAACGCATCAAGTCGAGGGTACAGATACATCGATTAGTATTCCAGTTTACCAGACCGTTCACGTACGTCAAGACTGGTCAATCTAGGAAGCCCGCAGCAGCGTACACAAAAGCAAAGCAACCTTCTGGAATTAGATCATATAAAGAAGATAATACACATAAAAAAAACTTTGCGGTGCAATAAAGCCTATCCTCTGCTGTAAAAGCATTATGGAAGTACCTGGAATCTGAGGATCGAGGACAATGTATGTCTTCGCACAATTCCTTTGTGTTCATCCGGAAACAAATTCCTTTAGTGATACACTTCCTCATGTTGTGATTCCCGGTTATCTGCTCCTTGGCGGGGATCCCTGAAATTCCGGTGGCATATTAAGGTCTGAATACCGACGGTTGCCATCAATAGGCCTACACTCCAAGACTGACGAAGTCAGCGGCAAAAAGCTCTTTACCCCCTCCCTTTTAACATCGACATTGTACCATAAGAGGTATTCACAATGTAACGGCTATAAGCGACGTCACCCCGTTTTAATTTTTTTGTTTCAAGAAGTTTCAACGGACAAATTTCCACCTTGGCTATGCCTATGGACACTTCTTGGGTCGGGTCAAATAAGCTATCGCTTAAAGAAGGATCAGTGGTGAAATCTGACCCTTTCTGTTGGAACGAGTTGAGAAATACAATATCTTAGAATTGAAAATTAGATGTGCATAATTTTAAATCAAAATATGTGGCATATCACTCGGATACACAGACAGAGGCAAAAACTGAGTGGGAACGTCAACTGGATGGAGAGAGAACATCAGCCCACATATATATAGTTAATAAATTAGGTTGAGCAGTAGATCCAAGTATGCTATCATAGTATCGTGTAGAAAGAGGATGGCTATTATTATAGCTTCAACAGTGAATATTTTAATAATAAGGTGGAAGCGCTCAAGTAGTCAATTGTAGCATGCTTGATGTAACATCAGGTATACATGCAGATATACAGTGTGCCAGATATTCCCCCCTTTTTTCAGAAGTCTGGAAACATCAAGCTCCGTTGCAGAAACAATACAGAATCAAACTCAGGGCATGACAGAGGCTCATGTTTGCTATTCAATTTTGTTGAGGTTAAGTAGAGAATTTGCTATAGATCTTGGGACTTTTAACAGGAATAAACCAATGACGTCCAACGTCCACAAAAGATGATAAACAATTGAAATTGAAATCTAGAATACATTTTGCATGATAATCTAAAACAATTTATTACGGTGTAGTGCAATTGACAGCTACAGCTACATTATTCATGCACGCTAATTGATCACTTAAAAATCACAACCAAATTAGTGGCAATTTTTCACACGCTACGTTCTTTTTTTACTCACCCCGCTGTACCAGCAAAGGAACTTCTTTGCAATACCAAAATGATGGAATTTTCTGTTTCAAAAACACAACCGTGGTATGACGGATGGCAAATGTCATTTTGAAATATTATAGAAATTGCAATAGCGACATAGAATATTAATTTTATGATACCAAACTTCGACAGGCTTGATAAACTGGATCATACCGCAAAATATATTCATTTCCAGACTACACATATTCGCTAATTAGTAGGATATCAGGCAATATATAGGTTTGTATAAGAAATGCTATTGTCGCTTTCTGCTATGCATCCACTAACAAGCATCAATGCAATGGGAGGTAGCGCAATATTACCTTCATACACCTTCAACCAATCCGGCAAAGTGCACTGAACGAGGCTCTTCAGCGTCCGGATTTTCAATTCTCTATGCAGCGCGCAATGAGACGAATTCGACAGAGGAAATAGGGGTTCGAACATGTAAAACGCGTCTGGATGTTGGTTGAACAACTCTCCGAAAAACGACGAGCCTAGCAGATAATTTGAATTAAAAAGATATTGGAATACAAGTATAAATAATGAGAAAATTAAACTAAACACAAAAACGACATGGTACTCCATTATGTGCACTGATCACATCCTGAGTTAATATATAAATCAGGGACAGGTAAGATATGGCCTGCGACGTGATTTTGAGCAGCCCGCAGACAGTGTACGGTCTAACATGATAATATCGCCTGCGGTCACAGTATGCCGCAATTTTTCACTACTTGCTTACTACGTCAAATTATATATCCTTACTTTTTTTCGGACACATATAGTCTATTAGTGATTTTCAATTATTCTTTTGTTTTTACAGCTTCTTGGAGGTACATAATTCCAATATACAATTGAATAGTATATTCACATTGAAATAAACCCGAATATTTTCAACTGACACTCGTCAGGGGTAATCGTCAGCAACTAGTTTGTTTGTTTCTTTTGAATTCTCCACTAGTTGCTGACGATTACCCCTGACGAGTGTCAGTCGAAAATAATTGGGTTCATTTTAATATGAATATAACATTCAATTCTGTTGTTTGTGTCCGTCATGCAGCCAAAGTTCAAAGAACCTGTACACAACTATGATCGACCACAGATGTCTCATTGACATGAACACTGTTCATTGAACAGCTATTGAAGTACGTTACGTTAATAAATTCATTGACTACTGCTTTGGTATCAATGCTTCAAACTCAAAGTTTACATTAAATACGATTAATTCTTGTATAGGTGGATAAAAAATCGTTTGAATGTATATATTCAGGAATCCGGCCCGCTAAGTGCTTCATTTTTCAATATCCGGCCCGCCGACCGGAGAAGTTGCCCACCCCTGATTTAAATGAACGTGTGCATAAAGATAGGCTTCAACTTGCTTCCTGATAAGAACCTATATAGAAGGCTATGTCTGATGGGACTCGTCTAAAATAAAACTAGGATAACATATACCGGATCTAATCTATGCTACAGGCCAATTGGATCATTACTCAAATAACAGTAATCACAGTATTGCTGTA
>ATSW01033499.1:0-10575 GCA_000444245.1 Botryllus schlosseri
CGTATGTAAATTGGGTGTTTCCCACAAAATCTCAGAATTGTACTACTTTCTGGTTGGAAATGTCTGTCATTACGCAGTATTTAGGCCTGAGAAAACTTTTTTGACTTTAACGAAATCTGACCCTATGAAAAATCTCAGTAGTTACATCACGCATTATGGAAGAACTAATTAAAATTCGTTGTAGTACAACGGAAGATACTTTACTGCATTCTCGGGTAGAAAGTGTCTGTCCTTACTAAGTAGCTTTCCAAGAATGGAGAAAGAACGTTCAACAGTAGCAGTTGCTGGCTGACCACACTGAAGTTGTGTACAGTACACGGCTGGTGACACACGTGTTGCTTCATTGTGACAATTTTGTCTACATCATGCGCTTGTTCGTATGAAAACCAATGCTCATTGCCCACACAGACTTGCTTCAGTTAGGATATTACGGTACGTTGAGCATAACACCATGCCAGCCTATTTGTTTCATTTCACCGTTTATGATTCAGAATAAGCAGACAATGGGACGTCTACAATGGTAGGCCGTTAAATTTGGCTACAAGCGGTAAAATATCAATGATAAGTTCACCCATAGTGCAAACATTCACGATACAAACGAGTGCAGATTGTAAACAAATTTTGATTGTGTAAACAATTTTGACATTTTTTGACCTGACGCTACAATTTTGACAAAATTTAGATTTTTTTTTGACAAGTCAAAAAAATCGCACTAGTTATAACGCACTGAGACAGTCGTATGAGGAGGGCTTTTAATGGCTATGAAGTAAACCTTCTACATTTCTATACATGGAATGCTTGCGACTCCGCGTTTGCTCTGGACTCCATCTCTACTTATTTCCAAACAAACCGCTAGGCATAATCCTTGACCTTTTAAACAAGCACAGTCTCAGATTTCCATGAAGCCCAGCCTGCTTCAGTAACACATATGTTACAGCAAAAAGGTTCATTCGCGTAAACAAGACGTTGCCTGGCAGGTTCGAAATTACGCGCGTCGTCGGAAGTATATTTTATTCCAGACCTATTTCACAGAATCTGCAATATTTTCACGCTAATCAGTCGTTTCCAGATATGTATACAAACGCTTCCTACATTTCCCAGGTTTTTCGTCTGCTCTCTGTCGAGTGTTAACCTAAACAATTGGATATTTGAAGATATATAAAATGTTCGCGAGGGCATCAAAGATATTTTCGTCGCTGAATCCTACGTATTCAGCGCTGCTTTAGCGAATGATATTGTGGAACTGAAGCGGAGTTTGAATATCAAATTTAATAAGAGACCGCGTATCGGTCATTTGACGAGGAAATGTCGAATGTCGCGGCATTGACGTTGCTGGTCATTGCAGTCCTTGTCTTCAATTGCGCGAATACGCAATCAAGCACAGCGAGCGGTAAGTTTATTGTACTATTACGTGGATGAATGTATTATAGGATGAGCATTGTGAAATGAGTATTCCCAGTGCGTAGTTGTGAAAATGTATCATTAAGTGTCTTGGCCGTTTGAAAATATCACACAGAATGTTCAGGAAGAGGTATGAAACTTCATATCACGCTGGGTATACGCGAGAATCTGCTGAGATCCATAATTCTTTAAGTTGATATTGAAAGTACATCTTAGGTGCTGTATTATGTCTCAATAAACGTCATAACACAAATAGATTTCAGGGCTTTTCAACCGCCCAGTTAAAAACTTCCCGCATTTTACCAACAACAGATGTAACGGGCAACAGAACAATATTACCATGTAGTTGTATTGCCTAATTCAATTTATTTATCAGAACAATATTGATGTGTAATTCTTTTTATGCATTCTAAAACATTAATGGATAGCGTTCGTAAGCTTGCAATTGTAAATTTTCCTAATGATAATTTGCCAAATGTCAGTTATACGGGATGGGTCGTGCTCTTTTGATTTCGTTATTGCCATGGCAGATGAGGTTTGATATAAATAGGTAGATCTGAATCAGGGAAGAATTTTAGGAGTGTAAAAAGTATATGGTATCATCAAGTATCAAAACTAAAAATGTTTCGACACTGTCGTATCGAGAAACCAGAACATGTCAAAGAATGAGTAATCAACAAAACATCAAGCATGCACTAAGTATCAGCCGTACAATATATCAAACAGCTTTGGAGTGGTCACTATAGTAATAGGAAAATCACCATTTTCGATAGAGAGACGGGCGATGGGCGAACTAATTAACTCAATGATCACGTAGCAATACCATACCGTTCTGTACCGTAACAATGCGTTCATAAAATCAGTGAAGTTGGGAGCAGCAAATTATGCGGCGCCCTGTCGATTGGCTGCTCATTGAGAACCCTTAGACAGTGGTTCTCAACCTTTTTGTCTTCGCAGACCCCCTCTGAGCAGTCACGGATTCCCGCGGACCCCCAAACTTTAGTCCAAATTTAGCTCTATTACCGTGCAACCATTAGCTGTCCTGTGCAAATATTAGCGGTATGCTAGAGATAAATAGCAACAATGACATTTTTTCGAATTAACATCATGCTATTTATGTATATGCATTGGGAACACGCTCATTATTTCAAAGCAAATTCTGTGGCTGCATTTCTTGAAATACATTGTCATGTCTCGAAAATCCGCACAGTCGAGCTCACATTAACGAGTGCCGAAAGTGCATTAATTTCAACAAATATAGGTGGTGGCGAATGTAATAATAACGCGTAACGCTTCCGACGACATCTTCGGGTGTGATCGCAACATACGTGGCACCAATAAAATGTTCAGCCTAGTACATTTCTATGTAGCAGCTCATCTTGAAGTTATTCTGGAATAGATGGTTATGTATATCACAGGAGAAAACGTATTGTTTTTGCGAGTGAATTTATTACGAAACCCTAACAAAGCATCTCTAAAAAGCAATATGTTTGTATCAGTAGGCTATCAGCCAATTGGCGATTAAAATGGGTTTGCGCAGTAGAATATTACATCTCAGACGCCAGACGGCCATACTCTTTACGCGAGTCCTTAAGTCTTAGCAGTTAAGAAGCGAAACTGCTTCGTGATTTCTCTAATTGCAAGAAAATAGAAATTAGGTTATCACACATTTTGAAAATTTAGAGGTCTCGCGGACCCGCGGAAATTGGTTCGCGTACCCCCGGTTGAGAACCACTGCCTTGGTATATTGCGTCGAATTATTTTCTGTGTATTTGGTAGTGAGTCAGCCCTGCGTATATTAGCTATAATTGAACTATATTGTATTAATAGGCACAACACAATGGAGCTTATTGCCATCGATTCCCAACCGCAGCTCCTAGAGCCGCATGCGGCTCCCAGCTAGCCTTCTTGTGGCTCTCATTGACGTTTGAAAATCGAATAAAAATGTTAAAAAATCGATTTATGACGATAAAAAAATCATATTCAAAAATGACCCTTGCTTTACTTGGAGTCTGGAGTATATAATTAGGATTAGAGCAAAGTGGTGAATAGACTGCTATTGTTACGTCTCTGTTGGTTCAAATTAATGCGCCATAACTTTTCAATTGAACGAGCAGCGGCTATAGTTGAGGCAATAACCAGCAGTATAGCTGTCCGGTTTTTCTCGACCTTACGCTTTTTTCGTACTCTTCTTTATTGAACTTTATCTAAAGTATTTATGGCGAGGAGCAGCTTAGATAAACCTCCAACACTTAAGTAGAATTCTGTAGTCGACCTCGGTCGGACTCGGTCCCACAGCTCATTGGTATTGTCGCTGTGGATTATACCACTACGATATCTCGCCAGTCCATTATGGTCGTTGGTGTCACCATGGTATCTTACAATGATGTGAACACAAGCAAATCTCACGGCTCACTGCGGTTGGTTTACGTCACACTTTCCATTTGGCGAAAGGCAATTTTACGGCGATTTTTGACTGGCTTTCCGTGCGCGAAATTTGATAAAATTGGTATCAATCGAATGCTACCGCGGTACTGATTGCGAAAATATAAATTTCATTTTGTGCGTGGTCCAGGAACATCCCAAAATCAGTCTCGAATGTGGCATTGAAACGGAGTTTGGTAGTTTGATGCAAAAATGCCGTCTGGAATAATACAGCGCAGCTCGGAGTTACTATGCACGAGAGTGAAAATGTGAATGCTTAATCGCTTGCGCAACAATGGCCAATATGCTAGTGGTTCGCGATGCTTCTCAACTGCTCCCAGACGGCATGGCTGCGTCACAATACCAAACTCTGTTACAATGCAACATTCGAGGCTGATGTTGGTGGGTTGGCGGATCTTGACCAAGTCGCTGTCGTTGTCGTCTGGCGAAGGGTTTCTATTTTTGGTAATTTCAGTATTCCAGGTATTTCCAGTACGTTAGTGATTTCACACCAAGCCGATATTCTTTATTCCTATTCCTGAGCTTACAACACTAGCTTGACCCACTTGCTTTTTTATGCTAGGGGTCGGCGCCAGATTCATCCCTTTTGATCTTTCATGCCGTACCAGTCACATAATACAAAATTCTACTGCCAAAATCTATACGTTTTAAGTGTGGTGCTTTATTATCAAACGAATGCATATTATGTGATATTACAGATGGATCGCATATAGGGACTGTAGTCCAGAAATACCTTTATCCAAATGCCAGAGAATAGCCGGAAGGATTTGGTAAATTGATTTCATAAACGGCTACCATTCTGGCTCCATCTAGCGGCCCACATCGAAATAAGTAGGCATATACTTTATTGATATATTTGTTTTTTTCGTGATTCTGTGCTGGCCCTGCGTATGTGTTGCGAAGACTACAGCCGATTTGACCGTACACGCGATTCATACGTGTTCCAAATACCAATCTAGGTAGCTGACAGTTAACTAACTGCCAGTATTTTGAGTAGGCCGAGTTCTAGTTCTAGTTGCGGATTTTAGAAAGTACTGCTGTTCGTTCTAGTTTTTGTTCTTGTTGCGAACTTGGAAAACCCAGTAGTTTGTATAAGTCTGAAGCGAACTCTTCGAATTTGTTAAAATAGTCTTAAATCGATTTTTGCGTATCCATGGTACGATGTTGAGTCATGACATATAAAGGTAATTGAATCAATTTATTATAATTCTTTATTCACAGTAAAACTGGTAAATACACAGTACACACACAATCCGAGGAGCAACCTGCCCCCAAAGGAAAATGGCGAGATTGGAGTAAATTTTTAAAATTTCAGTAATACATTCAAATTGTTATTCCTATGCAATACATGGAGAAGTCAGATTACAGAATTGGAGCAGATGAAGAATTGGCAAGGGTTACGGAGCAGAGGTAGAGATGATTGAAGTTGAAGAATCGAATTTACAGAAATTATGCTGTGTTTCACAAGTGTAATTTTAGTCCAGTGGTACATTCAAGGCCTTCCAAAGAATGTGCACAGTGCCTGATAATGTGATCTTTTGGATCATGTCGAATCGCACGTTACCCGGAATTTGTTGGATATGTCTCATGAGTTTTTTGCTTACGACCCCTGTGGCGCCAATGACTATCGGTACAATGTTTATTTTGCATCGCCACATTTTCTGACATTTATACAGTGGTAGGGTTACCATACGTCCTCTTTTAAGAGGATTTGTCCTTTTTTTGACTTTTTTGAAAGTGTCCTCGGAGGACGCCCTTTTGTCCTCTTTTTTGAAAATTTAGGTAACATTTAGAGCAAAATGCGAGTGATGTGCCGTAAATTAACACAAAACTGACGCCCCGGAGGGTATTTCGGAGCGAAAAACGGTTATTTGAGCTCTGAGCGTAAAGTTGACCTTTTTGTTTTAGTCAACCGGTCACAAAGTGGGAAAAATTTACCGGTTTTTGAGAATTCTTTTTCGGTTTTGCAAGTTTCTGAAAAAGTGTCATCTTTTTAGATTTCCAAAATATGGTATGCCTATACAGTGGTGCCTCTCGCCTTTTCCAGGCTATGTGCACCACGACACTAATTTTTGTAATGTTCATACTTCTTTGTCTTTTGGTAATCTTGGGGACGACTTCTTCACTCGTTCCCTCTGTCAATCATCATACTCTCTCGCACCCATGCGTCCCCATCGTGGTCTTTGCTGCCGACTTGTAGCACAGCTCACTTTCAGTCTGGGCTTTTCAATGCACTGCAATTGCAGTGAGGTCGGCAATGAGGAGCCCAGAGCAACCTCCGACACATAGAAGTTGGTCCGAACCGGGATTCGAATCACTGCCACTGCAGTCGTGACGCTGGTGCTTAACCAACTGCGCCACTCGCTTCCCAATTGTATTAACTTAATTAACTCCGCTAAGTAACGAAATTGCCAACTGTGAAGAATTATTTCTACTGCAACGGACATGCTTTGAAAGTGCACATCTTATGGACAGGATAGACTGAATCACTTGATAAAGCAGGAGACCTTTAGAGTCAGAGAGGGAAATTTTATACAGCACTGCGACCATAGATATTTGCATTAATTTCTTTGAGTAATATATAACATGCATACCAAGGTTTAGCGTTGCTGTATTCGTCATGCCTTCTCCAGGGCTATTGTAAGACACCTCGTACGCGTAGCGGTTGGCGAGGAGCAGTCTAGATCAGGGGCGGCCAAGCTTTTCAGCCAAAGGATCATATTTGATTAGCAAACTATTGCTTGGGTCACTAGTCGCGCCAAGCGCGAAATTTTGTCGAAGTTCATAGGTCAATAATATTGTCACTTGATTATATTGCGGGCCTGCTGTATCTCGCTTGGCTCAGTTTGCAAGGAATGGACTATTCGACACCGGGACATATCGATATCGAAAGGTTCGACCAACAATCCAACATGCGTCAATCATTTTGTGCCTTGGTTTCATAGTCGATGCGGTGTTGAACGACACTTTGTCTCGTAATCGCGAATATAGGTAGATCCAATCTGATACATTAGGCGTTCTTTCATTTTCACAAAGGGGGGACAATATTAAAAGCAAGAAATTGACTGACAACATGTTGCGCGAAGCGTGTAGAAACTTTTGACTTTTGATAAAGCTGTCGCAAATTATTCTACTTTATTGTAGTGTACGAAGATCTACCAAAATGCGACTGGCTCATGGATCTGCCAAAGCGTCGGAACTAATATTTTAGTCATCACGTCTCAAGTGTTGCGACCAGCCTAATCAAATTTTCGGTTGGCCTTGCAAGTTCACAATCTGTGCAATCCATTTTTGATATATTACTAATTTCGGAAGTTACCTCACGGGTCACTCAAAACCTTCTGGGGGGCCACGGGTTGGCCGGCCCTGGTCTTGATAAACCCTCAACACTTAGGCATGAATTCTGGTATGTATTTCAACTTGTGCAATCTAATACAGCCACAAGGCGGAGAAACAGAATGGCGTCAGCTCGACGAGGGTCTTCCATTCCTCACTTGGCGAAAGCTAAACCAAAAGCCCCAAGCGCGGGGCGTCGCAGAACGATCTCAAAACACGTAACCAAGGACAGAGTGACGGAGGAGAAAATCAACAAAGCGGTAAGGCAATAATCTAGTTTATACACAACGCACATAGTGACCATCCGAAAGTGAACCGCCTCCGCCTAATTCTCTCCAACCCTGTTTTTTCAAATCATTCTTATTTTACAGACAGAACTTTTGAAAGGTAATGTCGAACGACTCTCCGGACACCACGCTTTGGACTTACTTTTCGTCATTGACGAATCTACCAGCGTTGGTCAGGGGAATTTTTCAGATGAAGTGAGTATGGAACAAATATGTATAATACAGAAGTCACTGTTTTCTGGTACCGCAAAAGAAGCAGTATAGGTATTCCGTGGGCAACGAGGCAAGGTCAGGGGTCACCAACACGCGGCCCGAGAGGTCATATTTTGCGGCCCGCGAGCTGATTTCAGATTTCTGGGGAACGCGAAGTAAAGCACTTTGAAATTGATAGTTTTAAAATATCGGTGTTGTCGTTCTTTCAAAATACGCTTTTCCCTTATGCCCAACATCACTATATGCCTCACTATAGCTAAAGCAACTTCGGTGATGGTAATATCATCCCATCGAGTGAGAATAAGCTAGTATGAATGAACAATTGACATATTGCGTTGTCGTGAAATGGCCAGGACAATTCGAAGAGTGAAACGCTTGGGAAGCGGCTTGCAGCAGTTCCACAATACCAAGCTTTACGCGGAGTTACTCTTCATACTAGTAATGTGCCTCGCTAGCCCCATTATCGATTTCTTATAGTCGCTGAAATGCGTTAACAGGTATCTTGCGCAGCTCATAGTTTAATATCAAATGGAATTGATGATCATGATATTTTCTGTTGTATTTGTATTACAACAATGAAATACTACTTTTTTGTGGTGACTGTGACTACGCCCGTGGCCCATGTTACAGAGCACAGCGTTGTACTGACGCAAAGATTTAAAAACGTGGTTGCTAAAAGTGTGGCCTATTTCGTCTCGATATTGCATTCTTGCGGTCCTCGGCCTCTACGAAAATTGAAAAGTGGCCCGTTTTGAGTTGGTGACCCCTACTCTAGGTCATGATGAATCAGGCTGTTTTATATCACAACAGCCTCCATAGCTCGGTAGCCTCGCATAGGCGACTGTCACTCTCACGACAGGTACTTGTACAGTGTACACTGTACAGCTGTACATCAGTGGTCGGGAACCTATGGCTGACGAGCCATATGGCTCTTTTGGGTATAAGATATGGCTCTTTGCCAATTATTCATTTTTATACTGAATTGGTCAATATTGCAGCAACTTGTTAGTAAATTTTCATCACGATCAGAATAATTATTCTCCTGGCAGTATAGACGCTTGAATACGTCCTTGAGAGGCAACGAAAACGTCGTATTCAGGTTTAAGGGCTCGGAACTTCTCTTTCGCAAATCCTCAAATTTAAGTTACCGCCCCGCCGGCGACCAATATCACTTACAAATTCGATATACCCGACTCAAAATCTTGGATTGTGCGATATGTTGAATATTCAAAGAGCATAGCAGCCATGGCGACTAGGGTTAGATTATCCGGATAACGGTTAACTGGTTAACCAGTTAACTGGCTAACCGCCTAACCACGGGTATTTTCAATATCTGATACACGGATATAATTCGGCCGGTTAACCGCATAAAAGAGTATCGTTGCTAATGCGTTTTAGACTTTTTAGTAAGCTTCAATAAATCGTATTCAGTGTTGCGCGCGGCCGATTAGCGAGTAGTGTGTTGCCAGTTAGCGAGATGCATCTGCACAATGTAACGCGACACGATCTCATGCTGAGAAGATCATTAAACTAGGTCATTGATTGGCGCGCGCTCGGCAATCGTCTCTGGCCTGATTTACCGCGTCGAGAACGAGCCTATAGTTCTGCTGGATTGAAGAATCGCATCTGCAATAGACCCTGTGCAGTGCACTGTGCCGCGTGTACAATATTCCATTGTTGGCCTGCACAATCGCATCTGCATTTGCTTGGTTCTCACGATATTATCGCTGACCTACACAATCGCATCTGCAATAGGCCTACGAAAGATATCATCCCTGGACTAACCATCGCATCTCGGGCCGAGTATGCGTTGGCTCCTATATCTCGATGGCTTGGTGACGATGTGCCGTTAAGTGTATTCTGATTAGCGATTGTGAGAGTGACATCGCGAAATTGAATGACATTGAATGTTCGCAAACATGTGCGATTGTGCGTGCGTGCAAGCGTAATTGATTTTCGCTGATACTTAATTCGAAAAAAATCGAAACCCCCTCATTTCACCTCAAACACCCCTCCTTAGTTTTCGGCTGTCTGCGTGCCTGATTACGTGAATTCTCACGGAGGAATTAGAGCCAGATATCATGTCGGCATCAATTCCAGTATCAGCTATACTCGTCCTTCTAGTACTCCAAACCTAAACAGAAGAATGGTTAAAAGGAATGTAAAGTCGTTGAAGTTTCCGGGAAGCGACCTGCCAGCATTTAGACTCTCTATGGAGCGCTGCTTACTATTCAGCCCACTTCCGTGGAAGCTAAAAGAGCATTCAATGCATGTGGACTCTTTGTTAGAAAATTCCGGTCCCGGCTACAGGATGCCACAATAGATGCATTGTGCTTTATAAGGAGGGCGTTGCAGAAGCAGTGAACATTAAATTTGCGCGGTTTCTCTCGTATTCGCTCGTACTGAGTGTGTACGTATAGGTCTACTCTACTCTACAATAACACTGTGAAATGATTTTGCGATCCGTTTTTCATACTGACCTCGTGAAATCGATTGTCTCACTTAGCAGTTATTGTCCGGTTAACCGGTTAGATAAATTCCAAATATCCGGATATATCCGATATCCGGATAATGAAAATTATTGATATCCGAACTAACCCTAATGGCGACGCCCATATCACAACGCAGTTTTCAAAAAACACATAGTGTTCCCGATGTACGGCGTGAAATGAACTGCCGTGAACATGACATTCACAATTACAAACTCGAGTTACAACCAATGCCATAGCTATCCACGTTCTTGATTGCTAAGTAGCTCTTTAGTACCGGCGAGAAAATGTAAGCTCGCGGAGCAACGTTATACGTTACTCCCGAATACTTTGAGAATTGAGAAGTCGATAAGTATTTAGATTTTCGGAATAAGTGCGACAGTTACATTACATTAATATTAGTT
>ATSW01033574.1:0-10099 GCA_000444245.1 Botryllus schlosseri
CACCACACTGACTCGCGCAGACAGGCCTCCCGGATAGTACACAATTACGGCACGCCCGCATCGTTTCATGTCGAATAATATTCCATGTATCACGATCTTGCAAAATCATGACAGTGCAATTGTAATAGAAAGAAAGCACGAGTGGGGCAGAACTGTAAAAAAAATTCAGCGTGACACTGTGCCCAGACATGCCGAATAGAACTTGTGCAGCTCCTACTTCCGTACATACAGTAGAAAGACCCGCTAAGTCTTTGACTGACTATTGGTAACAATAGGTCAGTTTACAAAACTTGCAAACCAATATTAGGCATAGGCGTAGCCAGGACGAAAATTTGATGGGGTGAATTTTGTAACAATGACGTGACGTCAGGAAAAGTCATCGTGACACAATGAAGTAAACACATCACAATGTCTAATATAAAAGTTGAAGTGGGTATTCGCGCATTTTCTCCACCTCCTCGACACCTTAGCTACGCCCCTGCAATCAGGCCTACTGACTACGCATCCATACAATATGGCCGACGAAGCAATGACCAATTGACCATTCAGTGCACGCATACGTGCGAGTTGAAAGTAGAAAATGAAGAAGATAACAAATCAAATCACGTAGACGCCAACCTAATGCTGACGCACAAGCAATAACTAACGTATCGTCCAAGCAGTGGTCAGATGCAAATCGTGTTCAAGTCGATGCAAAACAATGCGGGCGAATGTTTCCTCGTGGAAATTCTCGTGCGAATGAGAAGCACTTATGTTCTGGTCGAGCATTCTCCGTTAGCGTAATTGGCAGATAGGTCGGAAAACGTAAGCGGCACAGTTACACGCTGCAGTTCGTCGCTGCGCCTGCTTTCTTCCGAGAATACTTCGCCTCCACTTGTGATCTCTGCCTTTCTGTAATGAGAATAACAGGTCTTTACGCGACTGATCATTAGCACGACGATTTGGACGTTCTTTGCGCTTCGCGTGAGATTTTTATTTGCTGGATCGGTGGTTCTCAATCGTAGTTGCAAAATGCAATAAACTACATTCTAATAACATTTCATTACCACTGGGAGCTTCTCTGTTTATTGTCGGTGTCAACAAATCGGCAGCTAACTGAGGAAGCGCGTGAATGTTAGAATGAGAGTCGGTATTTTGTGTCATGAAAATTTGTACGTGACATGTGAAATTGTCCTTCACCATGTTTTGTTTCTCAAGTGGTCTGATGGAAACACTAATTTCCCGTCCCTACTACAAGAGTCCACTTGTTAAGTTACTTTCTCCATTGTCGGACTACGGAATCCGAGAGTGCAGTCATGAAAGGACCTTCGTTACTATATAGATCAGAGGTCTCAAACACGCGGCCCGCGAGACCATTTCGTGCGGCCCGCGTCGGCATTTGGGATTTCGAAGTATTCGACAATATTTAACGACCATTTTTTTTTTTTAATTAGAGAACATAAAATTCGCTATAAAACTACTCCAGAAGCCTGAAACTACTCATTAAACTTCACTATTACATCACTTTCAAAAGTTACGACGCAGTAGAAGGTTACCTATTACGTGACATACCTTGTTTATGATGGTTAAACATGGCCCGTTTATGATTTCTACTGAAAATTTTGATTTGGACTTGGGCGCGACCTTTCGTAGAATTACTCGATGGGTGATAAAATAAAAATGACTCTAGCTAAGTCGCGTCAAAAGATACAATCCATGACTTGTTGACAACCACGGACGCAACAAACTATCAAACTGGTATGGAAAATAGTAAAATATCAAAAGGTCGTAGCTTACGTTTCGTAGCTTATTTAGATATCTAAGGAGGTCGGTATGGCAACAATTGGCATTATGTTGCCCTCTTGATGTATAGTTGGTTACATCTTGTGTCATCTTGGGTATCTTCATCCATGTTATTATCGCCAATTAAATGTGACGAGTATAAAGTAGTCGTAACCTACGATTCACAGCAGTAACACAAATGGATTCTTCGGCGATAGGACATTTCTATTGCCACGGCACAGTTATCATTAGATTCAAGTTGAGATTGATCTGTTCAAATATGCGAAGGTAAATCTAACACTGACTTAATTTGACTTTGGTAATGACATGACCAATAGCCTAGTTATCAGGAGTATACCCAAAACCTGGATTTGGATGTACTGCTCCAATGCTCGGATATTAGATCAATCTTTGTAAAATTATAAAATTTACTTATAATTGCGGCACGTCAAACGTCCGATACCTGCAAAATTATAACGAGACAGCTTTTACAATGTCCCGATATTTGTTCTCTCGCATGGTTGTTTTGACAAACTATGCCAAGTACAGAAACAATTTTATTCAAATACATAAAAAATGTCATCTTTTCGTGCCAGGCGTGAATTCACAATTGTAATTCACAAGTTTATTAGACGTTTGGAATGTCAGTCTGCAAGGTCCCCTCAAATAAGGCCTACTTGGAAATACTTTGAATTCCCCTATTATTGGTGCTGCGGCCCGCGGCGCCATCAAAAAGTAGGAAATTGGCCCGCGAGCACATTCGAGTTTGAGACCTCTGATATAGATGGTAAAAAGCTTCATTACCCTTTGAAAATCTTTGTCGTTACTGTTCCGGTGTTGCTGTTGCTGGATTGATGGTCAGTGGCTCGCTTTCGGTGATGGTAGTGGACGGTTCCAGATAGGGAGGTGGTTCGTTTCTTGACTGATTCTCTGACTGCCGCGGCGGCTGAGCTGTTGTTTATAAAAACAGCATCGCTGTCAGTATTGTTTACCGAATAACGGAAGTGGAAACTAACACAAGTCCACTACTGTGATGAAGTAAAGGAATGGTGGCATGAGTCGTGCAACAGCCCAGTGTCAGGTGTCATCGACAAATGTAACTGTACGATGCGAAGTGTCTGACCGTGCGCTATACATAAGGATGATCAACAATCGAACATGAAATATGAATGTCACGCATGCATGTTTTGGTTTTAGAATTTGATCACATCCTAATGCTAGATTTCTGCACACAGCGAAATATTCGTGATTCACGTCATTTCGTATTGTGCGTGGAATGTTCTTTCTTTTTCTAGCAAGCACATATGCCATTCCTTCGCTTCATACAGTGACGTGAGCGTGATGACACAGCACAGACCTGTAGGCCCAGTGTAAACAGGGTAGTTTTTCATCAACTCAATGTACGACTGCTCCTCGCCGTTCCCAGGTTTGCAATACACAGCGGAGCTGTGTAACGCCGCTTGATCATTATCTTTCTTTAGCGCTGCTTCCGAACGCCAGCGCTGTTTGGGTGTTGACTTATCGCTTTGATGTTCAGTGCCGGAAGCACTGCTGTGACGTGCCGGAGCTGTAGTCACTCCGGAAGTGAAATGGAAGAGGGCTTTAAAGGACCTTGTTTCCCTAACCCGCCTGTTAATATGGTATATAATGAGTGATTTTCTAGATTTCTAGTGCTTGAGTTGAACTCCTGGGGGAAAGCCAGCGAGTGGGGTTCACTGTTGCTAACATGAAACTGACAGCATTTCAGAATGGAACAATAGTAAATTCAGAGCGAAATTCAGTCTCCTCGTATGGGTGCGGCTTACGTAAATAACACAATGGACAGCCAATATCAACAAGTCAAAGATGTACCCCTGATGTTTCAGTAAATATTATCATTAATCATTTCATTCACAGATAGCTCAGATATGTCATATGGTCTTTACGTCCTTTAAAAAAAATAAAAACTGATGTCCGGGATTTGCCGCTCTTCAAAACTGACTTCATCATTGTAGCTTGTAGACAATTTGCGAATCTTGCTCGCCGAGTTATTCCATTCCTACAGACTTAGTAGCAGAGTTAAATTGCAGCATATAACTAACCAAGTATTTTCAAAATCAATGATCCTCAGGGTTGTAATGATTCGATTCACGATTTTCTGATGACTCGACTTGACTCCGGTCATAGCGCATGAGTCGAACCAAGTCATATGACTCGAGACTCAGACAGCCCAGACCGACATTTCATTGTAATTTCGAAGAATAGTAAAGTAACCACCCTATTGGGATTTCGTCTGTTGGTTCTGATACTTTAAAAAATGCTTCCAGAAACTGCTAAAAGCGAGGAAAATTCGTATATTATATATGCGACCTTTTCGATATCACCAAACAAAGTTATAAAAATTGGGTTTAACAAGACATCAATTGGAAACTAAGCAGTCAACACAATGACTTGGTCTCGGACTCGAGTCATAATACCATGACTCGGACTCGACCATCTGCTCGCTGACTTGGACTCGGACTTGACTCGGTGGTGAATTGAAAATGACTCGACTTGATTCGAGTCAAAACTATAAAAGTGAGATTGACTTGTGACTTGGTTACAACCCTGATTATCCTCAATTCATCGGATTTCTTCCAGCGCAATTTTCACGATTCGCGATTCATATTTAGTTAAGGCGGCTTCGTCGCATCAATGTATCGTACAAGTGCGTACATATAATTCAATGCCAGTAAACTTACAAGCGGTTTCAGCAAAAAGACACTTGCTAGGTGGGCGATGCAGGTGTTATTGAACACGCTATTATGCGGACACACGGCATTCATATACGGACGCACATAACCAAAACTTACTTAATGCGTCTCACGAATCGAGTTCCAACGAAGTTATAAATGATCGGATTGAGCATGGAGTTCGCGAATGCTATCAGCGACACGATTTGAGACAGTCTGCTGCAAAAATCACTCTACGACAAGAAAGATTTCGAACTTATATAGTTGCAACACAGTGACTCAAAGTTCGCATACCGATTTGGAGTGAATTCCCTGCATTTTTGCCAAATGAACCCCGTGGAAAGGTAGCCAGCAAATGACGAAAAGTACGACCATACAAGCGCACATTATCGTGACCCGTGTTTTGTTCCGACTGGATTTCGACGAAGAGCCTTTCCTTTTCTTACGGCCGTTACTGGATACTGACGACGGACGGCTGTCGCTCTTCTGACTTGCGCGACTGTCGCCAAAAGAGCGGGTTGCGTTTAATCGAAGGACGATCATGGTGTAGCATGCAGTCATTGCCTGCAAGTGATAATTAAGAATGCCCCTGTATCAGTCGAATGCGCTGAATAGTGTGCTTTACTAAAATGGTCGGTTGTAAATCCTTCATATGTTACAATCGTACTTGAGTACCAGGCTAGGAGCTGCAATATCCAGGATATTCCTCATACTTCACATATATACATTATACCAGACCCATGGAGAAAAGTACGCTATACAATGTGTGCATGTAGCGCAGCAAGTATCATGCATTCAGTTCAGGCCCACGGGTAACATACAGCGTGCAGCCCATATGACAGCCGGCGGGACGCATGAGAAGTTTGAGGTGGGGCGGAGATCTATTTGTAAGATGTTCAGGTCGGTTATTAGTTTCGTATCACCTTTCCAGCAAAAGATATTGATGTTGCGAGATTGATTTTAATTCCAGCTTTCGATCGACTCCTATCAGGATGTGAGTTGGATTTGGAATATAGAACAAATTCTGTCGTTGTGGCGCGATCATGAGAAGTGGAAAGGCTACAACGACAATAAGTCGCGAGTTCGAGTTCGATGGAGTCGACTCCAGAGTTCCTCCATAAGTGCTAGATGTTTGTCTATGTTCCTCCTCGCCATCTTATTCTCGCAAGCGGTATCTTGAAAAGCCTAGAAGTAGACCGTGCTACATGTCGGCAGATACGGAATCATACAAAATAATATCGGTCTGGTGTAAATGACCATGACCATTGCAGTCGTAAAACACCACGAATACAACAAACAAGCACTGGAAGAAATCCGATTAGAAAATATCCTTAAACAAACAATACACTATCGAAATATCCACCTGGTACAAACTCCGTTTACTGTACCTATTTTACATTTCAAGATGGGCCATGGTTCATTTTTAAAATGGAAGATAGACCACGACTGTAAGATGGTTAGGAACCACTGCTAGACGTGTAAAGTGAGTTATGCATTCAAATATGATGGACGTCGGCATCTGCACGAATATATAAACCAAAATTCACGGGTCATGTGTGATAATGTGATCAATATGTGGATCCTGGAATAAGTCTAACCAGAATTGGCACAAGCGCGTGGTTAAGGTCAATTATAGTACAATACATAACTCAATACTTACTATCAATGGAATGACGAACATCATTATAAAATTGACCCAAAGGAAACCGATGAATCCAGGGGCGTATCCGATGTAATGGCATCCTTGGTTGAGGATTTCGTGCACCGGGACCTCGACATCTCCAGAGTACTCCAATGGCGAAGGTGTAGTTTCGAAAACGTTCCTGGAAAGAGATGCAGACCAATTCGGAATGTGGCAGCTTTAAGGGTGGAAGGGTTCTTATGCTAGTGAATCAGATGACCGAACTCGCTGTGCGTGAAATACAATTGTATAGCTAAGCTAACCATAGTTATTGGTTCCGTTGAACCATACATTTGACCTCGCCTACGCTGCTCTCCCGAATATAGTGAAGTCTCAAACCACAGATGCACTCAACACAGCATGTAGACGCGTAGGTAGCATATAGCGCAAAGTGAGTATAAGACTTGGAGCGATAAACAGTGAGATATATAACCATGGTTCATGCAAAGAAATAGTACATATTATATATACGCAGCGGGATCTGCGGTGAGTTACCGTGATGTGTTGCATTGCTGCCATTGCAGTAATATCATCGCACATCCCGCTGTGTATATATAATATGTATAGTGGATATTCGGTGAATGTTCGGTCAAGGAAGGGCGAACTAGTTATCAGGGAGTCGGCAGATTCAGTTTTGCAAGGAAGCGTTTTTTCTGACCCGGCATGGGCTCGAACCAAAACATAGCAATCAAAAAGCTGGGTGCTCGGCCACTGACCTCGACCGCGGAAACAGTAATTGTGTTCGTTGGTGTTGTTGTCGTAATTTACATTTTGGGTTCAGAAATATTACCGTAAATATTGCTGATCCCCAAGATAAAAGGTTGAGAACCACTGATCTACAGATCACTGATCACAAAATAAGTTATTCTTTTAGTTTAGTCTGGTACGGGCGATTCCAATTTCCTTCTCCTATATAGCAGACGGGAGGTAACGTAATTTCAACATGCAACGAAGTAATTATTAGCAGCTCTACCGACGAAATCTGATCATGTGGGTTGGAAGAGGTCAAAAAAATTTTACCATTTTTTTTTCGCACGTTTTGCGCCACGAGACCACAAATATATCCTGAACTCCCATTACATTAATGCTCCGCTTTCGACTAGTGGCGAAAAGTTTGTATAATCAGTCACCACACTATAGGAAGAATAAACCAACGTTTGGGTGGCTGAGGAAGTGCAGTTTAGGTCCTGCTCTCAAATAATACATTTTAACAGAAGCTAATTACAGCAAATTGGCGAATGTTGAACGTCGAATTGCCCAGGAGAGCTAACTTCATCGCGTTGGAAAATTGCTGCATTATGCTTCCAAATCTACAAACCAAAGGTCCTTCAAATCGTCCTCGGTGAGGCTGACGTTCAAAATGTATTTTTCATTGCAGTAACTCTCCGGTGTAGGATCCTGCTCCCTGACGCAATCTTCGAATTCTTCGCCGCTTCCAATATCAAAGCCTTCATCGATGCAATTTTGCGTAGCATTCCTATATTCCGGAAATACGTACCTGGCAAATCGAACATTCTATTAGTTGCATATGCGAGATTGCTACGACGCCAGACTGGTTTTATCAATGGCCATTCGAAAGGCTTATCTCCCCGGCCTATTTTCAGTACCGTCACTAACCGGTCGCTTTGATACACGGGATTCGTGAATCATTACGGCAGACGCACTAACAATGAAAACGCATACAATCCGATAAAGTCCCTATTCGAATTATATCAACGTTAATTGAACTGTTGAAGTGGTTGAACTTTAAATTGTTGAAGCCGGTTTCACAGACACAAAAAGTCGCACGAAAATAGAGCAAACGTTCGGTTTACGTTGGTGTTTGGTATATGTGAGCCGTGATAATTCAGAGGAATGCTTTCGTAGAAGAACCGTAGTAATCTCTACGCTACTAACTATCAGAATCATACAGTAATCTTAACATTTTTGATTAATCGATAAGTTGTTTCAAGGTCATGATAGGACATTTCGCTCCAGTCACATCGTCATGAGTGACATCTTTGAAATGACACACAGATAAATGGCTACTCCGTGACTGCGCCTTTACAAAACCCAGAAGACTGTGTAGGCTGTAGTTGTAGGGGTTTGCACAATCCCTAACGATATACAGGAATGGCAACACGTGCAATCAATGTTACTCCAATGGAATAAAGATATAAAAAGCATAGTGGTTTTTCGGCTTACTGGCATGTACACGATGGCTTCTGCCCTTTGCTCGTGCTGTATAGCAGTACCGGGGTGCAGAGCAGAAAGCTTACAATCCACACGCCAATCGTGATGACTATAGCGGCCGTTGGAGTCCGCAGTTTCTGTAGTATGCTTGTCGGGCGCCAGTGACATACGGCAACGTATCGGTCAATGCTCATAACCTAAAATGAAATCTCATTTTATTGACATATATATAAGGGATGCACTATATAGGATGCACATTGCTCACACACAACCATTGTGTGCTTGAAACAGAGGTGAGGTCGAGTCCTCAAGGTTGAACGCAACTCAATGCTCATGCTGATCCTAGTTCGCGCCCGTCAGAGTACAGGTGTCTCTTATTAGTCAGGGGAGCCATATTGACTCTACATTTTCAAGTATGTTTCCCAATGAGCTACATACCAATTTCAATGAAACGTGACGTCGCCATTGAAGATTACTGACGTCACGGTCGCACAAAATCGAGGTTCACCACACCACGGCTTTTCGACAGGTGGGGACGGTGCAAAATATACATGGGGTGCACCAGTACGAAAGGCTATATAAGGGGACGCGAGAAATATGGTGGTTTATTTCAAGCAGTGGGCGTGACGCTCGTAAAGGTGTCATTTTTTCTAGTCATCAATCAACGTCGACTGTAACTCTTTAGTGCAGTGGTTCTCAAACTATTTGGAAAGACTCCCTTGGTGGTGTAGTGGGAAATTTCGCGCCCTCTAATCGCCATATCGAAAAACTATTAAAAAGAGCAACAAGATCATTTGCAATCCCAGCGCATAGTCTGATGACAGTTAGGGTTATGACTGTTGAGAGACCTTTCAAATATGGAATTCGGACTATACACAGAGCAATAATTATAATGATCAGTTGAAGGTGAATCGAGCGGAGCGAGAAAAAAGTTTTCAGTCGAATAATTCGTCAAAAATAATCGTGTTCAACGGTAGCACGTGCATGTGCTGTACAATGTGCATGTACATTATACATACATATTTTGGCGATTTTTGTATCTAATACCTTCTATTGTCTCACTTGGGCTTGGCTCAAGCGTACCTGACCATAAGCGAAATCGAAAACCAATGGCGCGGCCCCGTTTTAATCCACTTCGATTTAAATCCTCATTTCTAAGATCCAAAAGACATGTTAAAAATGACATATGGCATGAGCTTATAGGGAAATATTTTATTTTTTCAAAACGTTGTGTCCTACTACGCCAGACCTGAGCAAAGTACGGCCCGCAAAAAATTATTAGGAATTCAAAACATAAAACTTGCTTTTTGAATGACTAAAACCTCAACTGAGCAGGAAATTCGTTCACTTTGGAGCCTATTCATTAATATGCCACGAATACGCTGCCCACGTACCTCGCATGCATAACCCAGATTCAAAATAAAGGCAATGTTACAAAGCATGAGTAGCAAATAAAGTCAAAAGAAATCACTCTTTCCATATAGTTAAGTTCACCTTCTTTGTTGCCATTGTTACATTTAGCTTTATACGTTATGTGTTTCAAATTGCTACGTGATACGTTTCCAAATCCCTAAAACAAGTCAATGCTCGCGATTACTATATGACTCGTTATATCTATCACCCATAATGGACGAACGGGCATGACCAAAAAACAACCTAGAACTGAAATTCAAAGGTTTAGAGAACTAAATATTTGCATACTGGAGTCAGGGGTAAACCCGTCTTTTTAGTTTTTGCCGAGGATGGCGCCGAGATTAAGGATTTTAATTAATAT
>ATSW01033597.1:0-10077 GCA_000444245.1 Botryllus schlosseri
CGCGAATGGATTCAAATGTTGAATGCGGCCCGCGAGCTCAAAAGTTTGCCCACCCCTGAGATAAATACCTATTTGATGGCTTGGCACATCACTGCTTGTTTGATTTTCTCTGTGTTCCAAAAGAATAGTGCTATCATTTGTTTCACAGCCTGCAGCTCACTCTGGTGCCACATTGCACAGCTATATAATAATTTTTACATTGACTGAATATGCTATTATGATGATACTATGACTGGGTAGCAAATCTGTGAAAATCAATATTGAATTGACATATATCTCAAAAAATTTGGATTACTGTAGCGTTAGCATGTACTGCACTTTGAAGATTATTGGCATATATCACTTCACATCAATGGCCCCTTTAAGCTGCATACATGCGCAAATGCGCAGTGCTGACACGGTTTATGCACACAGAAAATCTGAAGTCATGACCCTTTTTTAGTCGTTACGCACTGTTTTCCGAGGGTCTGCGTAGTGAGTTCTTGAGTGTACGCACAGACTCGTCAAAAATTAGAGGGAACATTGCTTCACATCTATAGCAATTCACTAACAACTTCATGCAAAGTCATGTCATTTTTCTTTCCGAAACTTCTGGATCTTTATCCACTATGCTGAAATTCGGTGGGCGTGCAGTGAACGGAATATCAATACAATGCTGGTTGAATAGACACATATTGATCAAAGTTCCATGTAGTCGGCACTATTCTAGAAAGTAGCAGTTAAACGTATTTATGACAATGCTCATAGGGGTGGAGCGAAAATGGATATTGAGGGGAACCCTGCAATCAATCACAGTTGCGTGCAAGTGGTGCAAGATTGATTAGGCTCAACGAAATGAGCATGGTACATATTTTCCATTCCATATTCCCCTGACGAGGGTCAGCCGAAAAGCTTCGGGAATAAAATGAATATTTTATTCAAATGTGTCATGATTTTCCATTTTCTGGTGACGCGTCGTGTGTTCACTTTTTGGCTATAACCACAGCAAAGCCAAACTGTCAAAACGTCAACGTGCCTAAGTTAAAAGACGTAACCAGTCGAGAAAACTATAATGATGAGTTGACGTAGCACGTAGGCTATCAATAAAGGATCTGTTGACCCGCCGCAACCTAAAATCTCATCTTGGGGCTTCTTCGATACATGCACTATATTAACTGATGTTCCCCATGACTACTGATCAGCATCATTACCCGTAGCGGATTCGTATCGCTGACCTTTCTTTACCAAAATGCGCGGGATTCGCAAGTCCAACGCTAGGCACACCTTTACGCCTTACCCCAAATATCACTTCCCGTGTCTCGTAGCCATAGTCATATCATATTCGTAACCGAATCGATTGGAGCCAGCGAACGCGGGTTATGGTGGTCATGGGAACATTGCTTGATACTATATGGTGCGGTTATGGAAGAAGTGCTGATGTGTCCTGTGTGCCTCAGGGCTCTGGCTATCCATTTGAATTGAAATCCGTTCAGTATACGAAGACCCCTGCAGCATTCCACTGTAAATCCCACTATAGCGGTATATGATACCAACTTGTCACGTTTGTGATATAAACATTGTTCCAAAGTGCCTGACATCAATATACAATGATCTAATCTGATTTGCCAAGCTATACATCAGAAGAACGGCCAGTATCCTTCAACAAACAGCACAACAGTTATCAGCACTGTTGACTTCAGCCTACCCCCTCGCTGGCTTGGATATCTGTCTTAACAAAGCGCACGCTGGAGGGGAAATCCCCTCAAGTCACAGTTTTGAAACCGACTTCAGCCTGAGGGGTGTAGCTTAAGCCCGACGACGGGCCTAAGTCGACTATTTGAAGCCCACCCTCAGAGACTCACACAAATCTGAGATTTTGTGGCATCTCGTGACCCGAGCCTCACCTAGCATGAAAAGGAATTCATTCTTAATACTACAGATGTATGCTACGATTTTACGAGCATGTATCGACATGCAGAACGCGCACACCACAATTCTATACCCAACACAGCTCTACAAAACATGTCTGTCGCAAGCGATTTCAAATTATAGGACGAATTAAATTCCTCTGCGTATCGCAGTTGTGCTACTGTGTGTACTCAGATTGCAAGAACGGGACTATCTCGTGCCGACTACGGAGCATATCCAATCCATCTCGAAAGGTTTTGCCCTCGAGCATCGGTCATTTTTTAGTCCGAGGTTTTTCCGCCGCTTATGATTTTGGCACCGAATTTAATCAGCGGTTTGTTCCCCAAAACTTTACATCTTCATGTGCCCCGACATGAGTGAGTCCCATAGGCCTGAAATCGCTCGTTACACACCCCTACACTATAGATTATCCCAACGGTGTTCGACCATGTTTTTCAGAAAAAACAGTCGAACAAATCTTATCATCAATTCTCATGATAAAGCCATATTTTCTGCGTGTCTCGCTTATTGCCAACACTACCCAACACAGTGACCTTGGAGATGTAAAAACTATCGCAGAATTTTTTGCGAGGAATTCAATAAATATTACATACATAATAACAGATAGCTCTCGCACCGTGTCGAACCAAAATTATATTATTTATATTACATATTAGTCTGTAATTATGGTATTTACTACTATCCTCGTGCCTCGGTTATTCGAACAGTTATTACGAAAATATGATGATTGTTTAGCGAATGAAAGCAGAAAGTTAATTTGACGTCATTTTTCTAGCCTGTCGCGGGCTCAGACGGGCTGATATACTGTATGTCTGCCACTACACCAGCTTCCCAGCCAGGCTTTTGATTGCATAATAATTAAAGTGCAAATATATTAGTTCACTACAGCTTGTGAGAGTACAATTAGTGGTGCGTCGTATCAGGTTTTTACAATTGCGTCGCAACTACAAAAGTTACACTGACCTTCAATTTCCTATTAGGTTTATATGAATTGTGCTACGTCAAAAAAATTACCAATCATTCACGATTTTCATTCGCACTTGATGCGGATTTTCATTCGCACCATTCGCACCACCTTCGTCATTCGCACTTGATCCAGATTTTCATTCGCACTATTCGCACCACCTTCGTCATTCGCACAACGATTTTTTTCATTCGCACAAGTGCGAACCGTCACACAGGTTGAAAAGCACTACGATTACTAATCGCGATTACCCCATGTCTGGTTGCCGCTACATATTTTTCTAACACAGGCATCTACTATTTTTTGCAGCGGTCACAGAACCATTTGTTTTGTTTTGGGGAAGTGTTTAGTCCAGCACATAGGAGATGATCCTGGTTGAGACAGGAGTCACAGCCAATTGAATTGCTCTTTGTAAGCTGAAGGTCGCATACTCCACAGTACCACTGCTTCTGACTACATTTACTTTGGAATGCCTTCATCGCAGCCACCCATCCATCATATGCGAAGTAATTCTTGAATGGAGCATATTCACAGTCCCATCCAGGCAGCTGTAGGGGATGAGACGACTGACAGACGTGACAGACTTACTGACCAATTTCTTTCCGTACATTGCTTCATTAAAACAAATGGATGTTTGCAACAATTTGTTTAGAACATGCTTGAAACAGTGTTTTAGACAAAGGCCTGCCATAATTGGATAAATTCTTTCCAAAAAAGCAGGTTGCATTGACCTACGGACGATTACCACCCGATATAACCGACGCATACGATATGCGATGGTTGGAACCCGCGAAATAGTCGGTTCAACAGCTGTAATACGTAGATATATACGTCATTGCTACGGAATGAATGTTCTGATGATTATGACTGCCGACTGTAACAATGCTGCATGAAGATGTGTTCCTGGTTAAGGATACTCTTGGTTCGTATATGAGAGTTGTTTAATGCCTATCTCGTCAAAGGAGCTATATATTTACCCCATATTTTCCATTGTCAATGTCAATATATTATTCAATTTTAGAGATTTCTAACAAACAACCTAATGAAACATGACACGTATTGAGAACTGGAATTTGTCACATTAATTTTACGGTGAACAAAGGTAATTTTTTATTCTATTCTGGACCATGATGAATTATGCTACCACATTGAAACTTGAAATCAAGTGACATACGACGTTATGATTGTGACAACAATTTACATAGTGATCTTCCACGCCTTGTTAGCACCTTGAGAAAAGTAAGAGTGAGTTCAATAAGCCTGTTTTAGTCCAGTCGATGTCCAGGAATATAGAATCGGTACGAACAGTGGTTCTTAAATTTTTTTCTACTAGCGCTCCCTTTCAAAAATATCGTGCTCCAGCGCCCCCACCTCATTTTGTAAGGACTGTAATAAATACAATGGGTAAGAGGGAAGGCCGTAACAGCACTTCATCAGCCCCCTACTGAAAACGATTGTCTTGCGCACCCATAGCGTGATAAACCCAACTTCTGAGGGCTTCCTCCAAGAACCCCGTTGAGTGATTTCGATAGTCAGCAAAGTTTGTGTGGCCTGGTCGCCCTAGGCGCCAAAATTTTCTATATTGCATGAATGAAAAGGTGGTAATTGCATATATCTGTCGCTATAAACTTTTTATCCTCTCAGCCACGTAATCAGATTTACCAGTAGCGCTGAGTGAGCTGTTGTATTGTAAAAGGAAAGCCAGGTAATTATTAATTGAACATATTCGGGCGTGCCCGTTGGTACAATCAATTCGTTACATGTTGTTATTTTGTTACTTCTAGTCCGTTATATAGTCAAAAGATATCGAAACGCATAACCGTATTAAACTAAAGTAAGCACACGATTCAAAATTGGTATTTCTTCATTGGCAAGTAATTTTCTCGGATGGATGTTATTTGTACTGTGGGGTGCGAATTGCGACAACACGATAATTCGGCACGCCCGATTTGAGCACCTATGGACAATTAGACTTATATGGATCGAAGTTTACGGTCAACATAAGGGCAATCCTCTTCGGCTAAGGTTTTCTCGCTGACGATCTTTTTGACACACTTCTCGGAGTCCCATATTGACCGGAACTTCATAAGTATATTCAGTTATTCATTTCGTGCACAAAGCTTCGAAACTTATTTTGTGTAGAAGGGGTTCTCACTCTCAAAAGTGATATACCGTGCCTCCTTCTTCGATTTTCACACGCTGTTCGCTGCACGATATATTACCTAATTCGAAACATTTTGGTAAAAATAACCCTAGCAAGCGTGACGGCAATGTTTGAACAGGAAATTGGCGATCTAAAATTACGCGCAATTCGTTTTACATGAATCATAATATCCCACTACATTCATGAAATCATTTGTAGCAAACACCGTCGCGTAGCGCGACCAAAAATTCCGGGATTTGACAGGTTTTGTGGAATGTTAATTTGCTCTGAATACTCATTAAGGATATGTCCTACTACCACATCATCTACTGCGAAGCCAATTTTCTTCAGCGCCCCCCATATCGCCCCCCTGAGCCCAGCGCCCCCATATCGCCCCCTGAGCGTTTCCGCACCCTTCAAAATCGCCAGCGCCCCTTGGGGGGAGCTGGAGGCAAGGTTAAGAACCACTAGGTTAGAATATATGTAATCAGGTGCTGGTCAAACGGTTATTCAACTTTTTTAATCCTTTATGTCGGCAGATATCAATGTCCGAGAATGTTTATTTTTTTCAGCGACCCAATGGTCAATCCATTGTATTGCAACAGATGATAGATTCGTATTGCAACAAGACATTCACAATAGCCTTTTCAACTGTGTTTGCCATCGGGATGAGACATCGGAAATGCGCTGATCGAAGTCAGTGGATGTGGGTATGAAAATATAGTTACGTTTAAAATGGAAATCCCACTGACATGAATTGGGTTTTAGATTTTGCTGAAATTTAACTGATATCACCAATATTATTGAGTAAAGATATAGTTCTTATGCCGACTGACAAATCAGTTGCTACGATTTTAGAATCGTTTTTTCAAAATAATATTTGCATTGAGAGATATTATGTCCTCATCTTTATTTCAACGTAGGTCGTATATTCTTCAGTGACTGCGTCACCGTTTATAGTAGTAGCTAATGTTATCGTGTAAACATCAAATATGTATGGATATCGTGATTAGAAATTGCCCATAAAGTATCATATAGTTATTGATTGAAATCTAATCCCAGCATATCTTACACTTTACCATTTTCTTATCGGATAGCATAAGTCAGCGTACGTCAGAGCTCGTTGTCATGCATGCACTTGTGGGAATTCAACATATGATTGATAACTTATAATTGATGCACCTGTGCATTGAAGATAAAAAACCATAGTGAAGATATGCGTGTTAGGCAAGAAATTTCACTCGCCACACCATGTCAGTTTAAACGAATACTGATAACTGATTCGAGTTGAACTAATCCTGCAAAGTTGGTCACGCATGACTTCTGTCTTTTTATCTATATATATGATGGAGAGTATAGTTGTTTGATAATATGTTGCACTCTATTTTCCATGCAAAACGGTTTTTCAGGCATAACGACCATATAGGTAATGCGTGGTTGTGAAATCCCTAATACTTATCTCACAGAAAAGCAAAATCAACCAGGTGTTGTATACATCAGGCTATGCAGAATTAATTGTTATGTAGGCCTGTGGTTCCCAACTGCCGGTTCGCGAACAGCTGCTGGTCCGTGAGAAGATTCCTGCCACTCCGCAAGATATATTAGAATTTTACATCTCAATTCTAAAAGGAGAGAATTTAGGCGCTTGCCCGTTAATTAGGGAAATAAAACGTGATATTTGTCAAATATGGGGGTAATTTGCCTCTTCGAAAGTATGGTTCAAATAGTTAACCTTGCTTAATGATATGTATCGACTTCGGATGATGGATATCAACCATCATATTTTGTATATGTAATATCGTTGTAACACGCCAGCTATTGATCTACTCCGAGAAGCATCCGTGCAAATACCGCAGTGTATCTACTAGATTCAATAGATTAGCGAAATTTCTTGGGAAACGACCTAGTTTGGTAGAAGTATCATGAAATGCATATCCGACATTAGACTGAGATGATGTAGCATCATTCGTTGTCCTTCGATATCTCAGTATGATCAACAATGTGCTCTGTCGGATTTGATAACTGCGAGTCTGCGAACCAGACTAATAAGATGTTTCTCTCTCATAAAGGTCATCATTTTTCTCTGTACAATAATGTCAAAGTATATTTGGAGATCAATCCCTGTGCTGGTATTGTGCTTGCGCTTAGTATCGGGCAATCAACAGCATTTTGTTTGCAAACATCTTGAAGATGTTTTCGTGGAAAGTGGATCATCGGAAGCCAAACCCCAATACGGTCAAAAACAAGGAGCCCCTGGTAAAATGGGGCCACCAGGTGTGCCTGGTCCAATGGGAAGTCCAGGGAAAGATGGCCCACCGGGAAAAGTAGACTACGACCGGATAAACGAAGTCATTCACACAGAAGTCGATAATAGTAGGATTATTTCTATCTTTGAATTAAATAACACTCGTGGTAACGTAGTAATACGATTCAATTCTAGATTTTGCAGGAATAAAGTCAACAATTGCCGAAGTAACAAGAAATCTCTCAGTCATAACATCTGGTATGAAATAAACTTATCGCTTGTCGCGTTCAACGCGTCTTCGATTGCAAATAAATAAAAAATCTGAATTCGACCGAGCGTTGATTGTGACGACATCAGACTAGCCGCCCTCCCACAATAACCGCGCTCTGTGACGTAATTCTCTCGAATGTAGTTTATGCACTTCATGAACCTGTTTTGATTTGCTGTGAGCATTCTGGTCAGGCTTCTCAGAACTCAGCTCAGCTCAGCTTAGATCAAGTGAAAAATGTCAGGATATTTGGCTTGGATGAGCAGTGACTCGATGACGAGGACGACCTGCCTTCGGTCGGTAGGCTCCTAAGAGTCATGGAATGAGAGCTCGATGACTTTGATTTGTAATTCGTCGACACAACTGACTGTTAACTTTTTGTTTGTTAGTGTGCGACATTCTTTGAATTTGCTTGAGGCCAAAAGAGCGACTGCTTGTGCCGCCTGGGCATTGTTTGATTTGCCAACGCGCCTTATATTCCCCTTCGGCTCGATGAAAAATACTCGCTCCATGCTGATGCATGTTTTCTATTATTAATGAAATACAATGAGCATTGGCACATACAAACGTCCTACACCAATCGAATCAAAAGTAATCTTACTTGGCATCGAGGTACCTCACGATATATGTACTTACAAAGAAACAGATTCAGGTATACAGCATAGGCTATTTGATACATGAAAATGATAATACATCAGTTTGATTAGTAGGCATATGTGTCGGAATTTATGTGGGCAACATCTCCTACTTCGCTAATATCCAGCATAATCCAGGTGATGCCAATCGATTGAGTATATAGCTGCATACGCCCGCCTCCACGGAGCAAAGTTCATCTAGTAGGGTTATCATATTTTAGAATGCCCAATGCAAATTGATAAATTATTATTGACGATACTCATCTAGCATTGACGCTAGTTACTAACGCTCAGATAGCGGGATAAATCGAATTACTTGCGGAACAAAATGAAAATATAAATGCCACAACAAGGGATTCTCAAACATAATGTAAATGCAATGCTTACCAAAATTAAATTACACTCCTACAAATATCTATAGGTATATCCAAATTATGGCAGTAAATTTGCCCTGTCAGCAAGTGGAAACTAATCGCACCTGTTTTTGCTGGTAACATAAGTCCACTATGAATTCGCGCAAGCATCCTACTGAATTTTTATCGGTATTTCTGAAATTTTGTACTCGTCAAAGGAAACATTACAACTTCCACATCAAAGCATTATTAATCCAAGTGCCGACATAAATCTAAATATATGTAATTAGTGTATTTGCATATGGTCCTCGACCAATTGCAAAAATCGTTATTCTCATTTTGACCTAATTGAAACAGGCACCTATCGCTATTTCACAATGATTTACTCTTCAACATTTGGATCAGCCGCCACGACCATCTGCGTCATGTTAGAGTGGAGTAGAGCTTGAATCCGTACCAAAACAGCAATTCCCCAGCCATTTCCCCGAACGTTGGTCTTGGGCCGCATAGGGTGATCACTAGGGCAAGTTTTTGCTACTTTTGCTACTTTTTTACAGCTTCCGATAGCTTCCTATACTCAGAATCTATGTACTATGACGTTTCAAGCTATTTGGAGGGATTTCATAGTGCATCTTTTTGTAACTTTTCTCAATTTTTCATGCAAATTTTTACTGCAACTTTTATCAAATATTGCGTAAAATGTGAAGGAGTGATTTCAAAAACATGCTATACACCAGTGGTTCTTAACCTTGCTCCCAGCGCCCCCCAGGGGGCGCTGGCGATCTTGAAGGGGGGCGGAAACGCTCAGGGGGCGATATGGGGGGCGCTGGGCTCAGGGGGGCGGTATGGGGGGCGCTGGAGAAAAATGGCTTCGCAGTAGATGATGTGGTGATAGGACATATCCTGAGTATTCAGGGCAAATGAACACCGAAAACTTCGTTACATATAGCCTTCAAAATACACATAGGTTTAATTGTCCATGGGCGCCTAAATGACTGACACTGAATGTTCCTGTCTTGGCAATCTGAACCCCAGAAGACGAATTCCATCTGGCAGGGAAAAATTATATGTCAGTGAAGAAATACCAATCTGAAATCGTGTGCGTCTTTTAGTTTAGTACGATTGGGCGACAGGGATATTCCTGTTGGGCGATATCCCCGTTGAGCGATTCTATATATTTTGATATTGCAGTCAGGGGGTCACGAAATAACATCATGCAACGAAGTCATACCAACGGGTTCGCCCGCCGAATATGTTTAAATATTAGTAACGGGCCCTATACAATTTCCAAGAAACCTCACAATGTTCGCTTTAAGTTTTGATGAGTCTGCGCACACTCAACAACTCACTGCGCTGACCCTTGGACAACAGTGCGTAACGACTAAAAAAGGTAATAACTCCGGATTTGTTGTGCGCAACGTAGATTTTCTGTGCGCAGAGACCGTGTCAGCATTGCGCACGTGCGAAGCTTACATGGGAACATTGCACCTCACTCAGCTCTACCGGTAAATGTGTTTACGTGAGCAGAGAGAGGATAAAAATTGATCTCAATTTACATGCA